>JAEPRA010000020.1:829-241681 GCA_016758895.1 Umbelopsis vinacea | reverse complement strand
GCAGTAGGGAGTCATCACACCATTCAAGACATGTTGTGAGAGACAGTTGGCTTTTGGTACCGCCTAATTCACATCGTAGTTGTGAAAGCATATACGACACTATTATCGAAAAGTCAAACCGACAACCTCATCAACCCGTTTGACCCCACGACTTGAAGATACATCCAACGTAGGGCGGGCTGTTGTCAAAAACTGTAACACCGAGCGGGAGTTCAGTGTTGATTTCGAACACCATTCTAAATCTCATTTGGATTTGTGTAAGGATGGTGTTCGGCGGTTTGAGACTTCTGGCTGACCCAACATGTGGGACTGACATGTTGGGAGTAGTGCGCTTATTTCGTTGGAAATGGCTTCAGTGTGACTCTTCCGATATATTATTATACCAAAAGCTACTGATCTAAGCAAGGTGCGCATAGTCTAAATTAAGACTAAAGTATTGCTTCATAGATGATGATGAACAAGAAGTATGCAGCAATACAGAACAATCGAGTCGATCAATGACGCAAGATTGCAAAAGTTTGATCAATACAATGACAAACTAAACCATATACCGTTCCTCTTCTATCGCACAAAAATCGAATTTTGCATACCAAAGATGCAATACTACACAAGCGATGATTTGTTACTCTCAAAACATTGCATTTTACCATCAAATCTAAAAAGACTATGGGCTGCTAGTATTCATATAATCAAAACTAAAAACCAAAAACCAAAAACCAATAAATATCCACACAACGCGCGACAACGACCCTTACCGAATAATTCTATGCTACGGTGATAGCTGGAGCAATACAACTGGGCCATTCTTATGAATGGTTCATTCAACCCGATTAGTCACTTTTCTATGATAATCCCATACGGCAAAGATTGACGGTTGGATGTCTTGATCACAGGTGTAAATTTCTTCATAAAAAGTTTTTTTTCTCTGGCAATGGCTAAGTCGGCATTGCGTGATATCCCGATCAACGCTGAAGAGCTGGTTCTCTTTCAGACGCTGATCTAGGATCATCATTCAAAGGTCAGACAAAGCGATTGGCAAGGATTCAAACTTTTGTGAGTGGCAAATGAAATTGCATTCGTAAAAGACCCTACGATTTACTGTGAGATAGCTGGTACCATGGTATTGCGATGAAGGTATCACTGATCAATACATCGCTACTTCAGGACCCGGGTAGCGATATTGATTTCCTGCGCAACTGGAATAGCATGCGCTCGACAACTTTGCGACGACCCAAATCGACAACGATAATAAACATTATGAATATCTGAATACTACGCATGCTACACTACCAAATACCATTCAAATCAAACACATGATTGATACTCAATCTGCCAAAAGACATTGGAAACTTTTATTCCTCTCGCACATAACCTATGCAAAGCCTCTACAACTACCAAACAAAAAAATCCTTCAAAGAGATGAACACAAGGCATTCAAAGTACCACAAGGTCAACTGGCAGCCCATAGTCTGTTACAATCAATCAAAACAACCCGTAACAAACCAACTATACTATCAAGCATTCAAACACTCAAAACGAGTGTAATCCAACTACCTACCATTAAAATGCGCCTTAAGCATTCAAACAATCAAACCAAAAAACCTAAACAAACCACTTACAAAAGGAACTCAGGCATTCAAGCACTCAAATTGAGAGTCTAAGCAAACTACGATCATAAGGAACGGTCATTCAAACATTCAAACAAAGAATCTATACACACTACCATAAAAAGAATCACACACACTCTTGTGAATCTTACTTATTCAAACACATCTTTAACGAACAAGATTTGCTATCTACCAAGTTGTTGCCTTTACAAACAGGCAATGAAACCACAACACAATTGGGCATACCAAAGAAACCTTTCATTTCATAAAAACGTCTTATTTTTATTTCATACTTGTATTTCATTATTCATTTTCTTTCTTTTAAAACTTTGTATTCTTTCTTCTATTCAAACAAACTCCAAATAATTCTATATAAAAACTTTTAAGATAAACCCATTCGGTGGGATTATCTAACCAAACTTCTTTACGCTATTTGAGTATGCTGACAATGACTACTTTTGAACTTAAACGAAAATTTGCAATATTTATGCTGTAGAGAATGGTCTGTCGGAGAATGTAAATATACAAGTATGGGCATTTACCGAGAATCTTTTTCATACAACAATTATGAACCAGGAAGCAAGACTTGTTCGGTCAATTATGCAAAAAAGTGTTGTGACGGTCTGTGGGAGAAAGGAGCCGTCAACTCCGACTGTATTATTTCTTGTTGTAAGTCGAGTGTGTATTCCTCGTCGGTCATGTGATTTACCCGTCCCTTAATTCTAAAAGTGGGTGTACCTCTTCCCAACTGCATGAATTTACTGCGTATAAATATCAATTCGTTAAGAATGAAGAACGACATCTCTCCTTTCCTCCAATCCTTCACAATTCTTTCTCTCGAGTTTTTTTCACCACGGTCTATTTCGCTCAACAACTCTTCTCTGATAGTATCGTGTTTACGCTCTGTGTGCATTGAATCGGACTCTGTAGTTACATTCCTTTAAGTCACGGGCCACACGTCTCAGATTGGTGCCTTCTACCAGAAATCTCAGTAGTATTTTTTACATTCGTGTCGCCCATACCACTCAAAAAAAAAAGAATAAGAAAAAAAAAACATTCGCAACTTCGGAAGTGAACGCCATCTAACGCGAGTAGATAGAACTAAGTTATAATTAAACCTCAATCTCGGCAAAGGAAGCCTCTTCCTTCCGAAGTAAAACATGCTTCTTGACAAACGGCGACTTAATTTTCCTGAAAATTTTCCTGTCAATCCCAACCAAGTGTAGTAAAATTAGGTTTATGCAAGCCTCCACGAGTACCAGTTACCGTAGCAAGTATCAAGTAAATCGGGTGACCAACTTCGAAAAGTTCCCATCACCATCATAACCATGTGTAGTCAGGATTAGGTTGCTCAATCACCTGCGAGTATCAGTAAATAGTAGTACACAAGTTCAGAAAAATTTAGTATAAGAGACACAAGTGTAAAGAAAGTGCTATCAATCAATTATCAGAAAAAGAACCTAGAGCAAACAATGGGTTTCTTTTCAAGGAGAGTAGAAAAAGCGAGCAATACTGCCATTTCTAATAGTTACCTTAAATTAGGCAACTCAAGAGCGATAAGAGCTGAATCTCAACAGCTACAGAAATTCAACACAGTAACGATGGATTACAGATACAAGAACGGCGTAGTCGCTGATGATATAGCGTTTATCAAGAATGGAAAACTTCAAGTGCACAAGGAGATACCAAAACCTTACCTGTGTGTGTCGCATGTGTGGTCTGAGTCGATTGATAACCTTGACGATTTAGTCGGCCAGGTTAAGGCGTACTCTAAGAAGTTTCCTGACCACTATGTGTGGTTAGATTTATTTGCCATACCGTTGAATGATGAACGTAACTACTATATAGGGATGATGGGCGACATATACCATTACGCAGATCACACACTCATAGCGCTCGGTTCAGGAAGTGCAACACCGAACACCGTGCAAAGATCACGTAAACGTGATATCGAAATAGCCATGGCCAGCGAGTGGAACAAGAGGCTCTGGACATTGCAAGAGGTGTTATTAAACAAAAACCATTACATATTACATAGATCTAGCGGACGTGTCTGCATCGTGACGACAGACTGTACTGGTTACAAAGACAGTATTTTTTCGCGCCACGTGACACCGAAGTCGATGGAGTACATAGACGTTTTACAAATTTCACACTCCCGCAACACCACGAGGGAGGGAGATTTCATGCGAGCAGTCAGCGGCTTGCTAAGAGAAGATTGGATGAACAGAGCTGTGACACCTGCACTGTTCGCGAGGATAAATGCAAACACCACTAACTCCGAAATGTGTTGTGTGCCAAAAGTCCAGTCAACTAGCGACCCTATATCGAAACTGGAATCTGACCTCATGAGTGACTGCGGAAATATACATTACAGGCTTGAGGCACTACATGGAATAAGGAAATATCTCACTGTGCGAAAGATCAAGAATTACAACTACCTCAAAACTAAGTACGGATTGAATATCTTAGCACAAGGCCAGAAGTTTGTGTGGGCCGTTAATTTACTAGGGTCAACGGACATGCAAGATGACAGGTCACTGCAGTACAAACTGGTAGTGAGCACAAAGACGGATTTGACGGCACCAATACATTCTATGGCCCTCTTTTCCGCGGGATTAAGCTATCTGAGCACTTTTAAAATATTTGAGGTGAACATGCTGGGGATCGTCAGGTCCAGGGATGTGGACGTTGTGGCCATGAGCAAACTCAAGCTGAGGTTGAGAATCAAAGGCATACCATCTGGCAACGGCTGGCAAGACGACGAAGAACTAAGCTGTCAAGGATGTTTGGCGATCAAAAATAATAATTCTGTAGTTAAAGAAGATATGACAAATGACATACTTAGGCAGTGGCATACAGTGCTGGACAGCCTATATGACGTGGATGATGCGGTAGCAGATAGCTACATCAAATACGTAATGTCTATTACAGTGTCTAAATACCAACGAGCAAACGAAAGTCTATTACCAGAATTGGTCAAGGCGACGGGGATACGTGACGCTTACGATAAGTGCTTTTATTTACCGGATATATCTGAAATAGTGACTTTATACAAGCATGCGGCATCCCTAGAATACTCAGAAGAAAAGGGATGTCAAGTCAACCAGGAGAGCGGGACGCGAGGCTGCACGCGCCATCTGGAGCGGCACGATACAAAATCTGGACTGAGAGGACGAGGACAACCGGAACTAGTATGTGACATCGAAAGTGGGGTGCAAGACACGGATGACGTGATGCACAACAGCGATTTCAGCGCTGACAAAAACTCGGACGTCTTGCAAGCGGCCGATGGACGTGAAGACAGCAGTCATTTCTGTCCTGCGTTGGGGAAGAACGACAGAGGAGCGTGGAGAAAAGCTCCAAGAGACCATATCCTCACGATAGCATCTTCAGTCAATTATAGGTTGGGGATAATGTCAGGACGGAGCATTCAAGAGGCGGTGACGAATGAAGAGAAAAGAGGGCCTTTACAGGAGTGTGGTGTACTAAGTGGCATGGCCTCTGACCCGATTGTAGGCTAACACTGTGAGACGGGGCACACTGCGGCTGAGAAGGAGGCACTGCTACGACGACAGACGAGCAGACCGGCAGCATTATGAACG
Source organism: Umbelopsis vinacea (assembly GCA_016758895.1). Lineage (NCBI taxonomy): Eukaryota > Fungi > Mucoromycota > Umbelopsidomycetes > Umbelopsidales > Umbelopsidaceae > Umbelopsis > Umbelopsis vinacea. The sequence goes on along the minus strand of JAEPRA010000020.1, from coordinate 236,469 downwards.
ACGGAAATGGCATCGACTGCAGGAAACAACAAAAAAAACGGATAACAATGACTTGCCCGGCACTGATGGCTATAGACTAAATAGCAAAACTACAGCGACCAAAGATAAATGATGTGTGGAAAGCATGGATCACTACCTGCGCCTCTTTCATTATGGGCACAAATATCATGGTGACACCATATTCTCAGCAAAACGTATATAATGTCCCACAAGGTCTTTTATTTTTTATTGCACCCATGCTCTCAACTTTTTCTATCAACTTCACAACGTTCCTTGTTGCCCAGAGTGAAGCGGCGCTTTCATTCATCACTGCAATGGCTGCGATCGTCTTTTTAATGAACTTTGATCAGCAAGGTTCAGTACATCGTCCTCTCAGGTTCCTGCTTGCAACCTATATATTTGGAGTAATCGCAGCCTTCATAATAGTGGCTTCGCAGTATGAATTTTATTCCTGGTCAAAAGCTGCTGTAATAAGCACCATCTTCATCTATCTTTTTATCTTGAGCGGTTTTGGGCTGCTACTAGGCATCGACGGTAAAAATTTTCATACACCACAATCCGGCCCCGAAATTCGTTTCATCAGCCCTCTCTACTACCTTATCAGAATCATCACAATGGCTACTTTGATAGCAGCAATGTGCTCATATCCTGTTATACTAAAACATGGTGCGACGAAGATATACTTCATAGAAAAAAAAATCTTTTGGATCGCCATCGTCTCTCAGTGGTGCGTCACTATTTTGAAAATAGTCATGAAATACTCATATCGAGGCATGATGGCAAAGGAAAAGATTAAAGAAACAACCTCTAATAGAGTACGCATCTATGGCCTGTTCATCGCCATGGTAATAGTATGTGAGATACATGGCGCGATTCTCTTATCCTATCCACCAACAAACTGGACAAACATGGCTGGGGTTGTTGCTGTTGGCTTTCTGATTGGTATCGTGTACTATAAATCAGCTGTTACTAAACATACACTTCATTGCGAACCAATCGATGAATACCTCACTTCCAAAAAGCTCTCGCTGGCAAACGGCGACGAAGTTTGAATATTTTTTAGTGCTCAAGATCAAGTGATTCAGAAAGTAGTGGCACCATGCTTTTTAAAGAGGCAGTTTCCGAGTATCCCACCTTGAGATGCTTCGTTGCAGACATCGGCGATATTTGAATGAAATAATGTATATAGTTCTTAGCAATCAATAGAATGTTTAATGAAGCAAACATGGCCTTCATATCATAGCCAATGCTGTATAGGCTGATGGAGAATAATCCAGACTGTAGATGCAGCCTTGGATATTATGCATTACACTTTATTGATTGATGGCCATAGATAGCTTTCGTTCCACATGCTTGATTCCTCCATCCAAAAAGGTACGGCAAATTTTCTTTACTTGAGTGGCAAAAACCAGTGTAATGACACTGTACCGTAATGAGTGCATATGCCCAGATTATTACAGCTCCTCAAGAAAATGGAGTAAGGTTTTCACAGTAACGCTGTCTCCCCACCTAATGTATTCCTGGCATTGCTCTATGTGGCCGAATTTTTCTGGCCATCTTGAAACTATACTTGCTGTTCAAAATAGGTTCTGTTTCATTATCTGTTGTGCAGGGTGCAAAAATCGCTTACACATTGTTGCAAGTCATAATTCACCACGGACTGTTAATTATCATATAGTCATCGAGTCTTTATCAGTGTCATATTATTTATTATGGTGCTGACAGAACTTGACATTCTTTCTTGGATATTGGATAGAAAGCCAACGAAAGTCGCCACGTATTTTATTATAGTCGTCTGTAGTGCATATACTTGAAAACGTTTACATAACATAAAAGTATGCTATCTATCAAGGTGGTATGAGCTATAAATTTGACATGGCATCAAAGTGATCTTTTGCGGTAAACGGCCCTTGGCAGCATTTTTTGCAAAGTCACAACTGGCGAGTTTGGTTCACTTTCCTCTCCGTCATGATACAGATCTCGGAAGATGCAACGCAAAATCTAGCTAAAGGTCTGACGGACCAGATCGTTCCCACACTTGACCTGCTGAATCGGCGACTTACAATACTTGAGTGAGTTCATGTTCGGCATTTCAATCCAGTTAGAAGTATTATGCTCATTCTCGAGATTAGGTCCCAGCAGCAGGAGCTGTTAAATAGCCTACAAGACGCTAGCGATTCGACGTTAACGGAACTGGATCTCACCAACATTAGAGAAACTGTATGTATCCAGTAGCTGTGTGCCGACTGTTAATTGAAGGGCTTGCTCTGACACGTTGTATATGTTGTGGGGGCAGATGGCGAAAATTTCAATATATCGTGACAAAGTTTTGTACATAGATGCTACCGCCAAGTCATTGAATATCAGATCTCGTCAACTAAAGGAGAAAGCAGCAAATCTTCATACAGCGCGAACGAACTATGATGCGCAAGCAGCAAGTTCGAAACAGAAGAATCAAGAGCACGACATGGCGGTTGCCGCAAAAGTCGTTATACCACCCAGTCCAATTGCGGCGTCACCAATTTCCAACAGCCCTGCGTTAGATTCAGGCTCATCGTCACCAATAGTGGAAGATAATCAAACACCCCCTGTTACTGTGGTAGAGGATGCGGCTCAAACGGATAGCGCTAGTACGACATCGCAAATCAAAAAGAAGAAGAAAGCAAAACCAAAACGACGAGAAGCTATTATAGACGAAGGACCTATTAAGCGGCCTGTATCGGCATCTAACATCGCAAAAGGATTTCGTCCATCGCCACCACCACAGTAAATAATTAAGCCAGCAATGCATAATCGGTTATAAAAAAAAAATGCAATACTAGTTGCTGTCTGCACAAGTTGCGATTAAATATACTATATACAAGTGGATAGGAATGTATCGCAATCGAGTAGAAATCGATGAGTGGTCGAAAAATGAGGTGAAAGTGCAGGTGTGATTGGGGACAAAGTCAGTGGTAAGAGTACAAGGTAGTTGCTAAGGCACGTTGTTACAGAATACATGTGAAAATAAAAGGAGAGTAAATAGGCAACTGAAAAGTGAATGGCTCGATCAAAGGTCGCTTGTTGGGTGGTTATTACCCTCTGGCTGATGAGGGTCTTCGTCTTCCTCGAAGTCGATTCCTTCAAGATCGAACAAGTCGTCCAAATCGAACATAATTACCGTGACCGCGAGCATGATCAACAAAATCTTGGGTCGTAGAACTCGCTTTGTAAATTGCATAATGAGATCCGACAACATAAAACCTTGTGAGCCTCTATATTGCGAATATATAACTTGGAATGGAAACATTCCTGGAAATGAGGATAAGGTCGCCATTATGAAGACATAGAAGGTGGGACAAAAAACTACCGGTTCCCAGACACTAAAATCAAAAATGTGTGAAGTCATTGTCTTATGAACATTTTTATTGCCGCCAAATTTCGATTTAAATGCTGACATGCTACTAAATTATGGGCGAATAACAACACGAACGTATGGAACCTGTTCACAAAGCAAAAGAAAAGATTTAGAGACGTGGAATCAATTAGTCATATTGAGATGTATGGCTCAAAACTTACGTCGACATCCTCATCATCCCGGTCGTTGACGCAAATTTCCACGACAACAGCCCTCACATGAGGTGGAATTGGTTTCTTGGAAACCGTTTCGATTAACTTGGACATCCTATAAAAAAGATAACATTAATACATATCACTATAAGGCGATTGTGAAACGACGAACTTCAACGCTAAGACTTACTTCATAGGAAGTCGATCTTCCAACTTCTTCTTGGGCATGAAGAATGAATAAAGCATGGAGACACCAGATGACAACATGGTAACCTCCAGTTGATGCTCATTCTTGAAGTAGTCAATGATTTCTTGTAGTGTTACATCACCCTGGATGTCGAATCGATCCCACAGACTGAACTTCTGGTCGTGGTACTCTAGTTGAGGGGCAGCAATAGGTTCTGAGAAACCAAAGAATGGTAACGCCAAGTTGACAAAACCGTTCTTGTATTCCTCAATGTTGTCCTTTCCGTCCAGAATCTTGTACAATTCGAGACACACTAAACCTGTAACCAATGCGGTGGTAGTAGCAATGGCAGGAATAATCTTGCCAGCAATGAATTTGGTCTTATGGCGGTCAGCAGGTGTGATGCCATAGTTCAAGGCACGCAAGTTGGAGGCAGCGGTGATGAAATCGATGTGGAAGTTGGAATCGTCATCCTTTTCGAATTCTGATGGGTTGAGACGGAATCCGGCAAAGTCTTTAGTTGGGGGCAAGCTAGAGATGATCTCATCCAATTCGTCCTCATCAGAAGTCTGAGGTTGTTGAGCCTCATTTTCTTGTACTTGAATCTTGACACCTTGCTTAGGCCTGAATTCAGGCACCTTAATGTTCTGAAGCTCGCGCACAAAGTATTCTCTATCAGTTTCTCCCTTAAGACCAAAGTTGAATGCATGAAGATTTGCAGCAAAAACAACAAAGTCCATGTGGATAGGGTTCTTGGGATCGAAGGCAATTGGCTCAGGAGCGCGCTTAGGGCCGGACCAGAAGAGCTGGCCAGTGGATGTGACTGAATCCTTGGGGAAGTTAAACAAAAGCTGTTGGATATTGTTGTTATAGTATTCCTCAAACTTCAAACGAGCCCATTCGATGCACTCGGTGAACGACAATGGCTTCTTGGTAACAAGGTAATCGCGAATGCTTTCCAAAACTTCCTTTTGGTTACCACCTTGCTTCAATGTAGCTTCAACGAAGTTTGGCTGGGAAAGATAGAGGTTGACATTCTCTGCAGGCTGCTTGAAGAATCCTTCAAACAAATCTCTAGCCCATTGGATAGTGTGCTCAATCGCATTGGGGAAATTCTTGAGAGTACAGATAGGGATAGACTTCTCCGGAGGATCTTGGGAAGAAGAGTATGATTCCGTCAAGAAAGGAATCACTACCTGAGTGTTACCCTTAGTACCCAAAGTGCCAGATTCCAAGAGGGGCTTGCGGTAATATACACATCGTCGATCAACGTAGGTTCGGGCCTCAACGTTGTCCAAAGCGTTTGTAACACCATCCAGAGCCTCAAAGAACTTATCATCGTAGATATTTTCAGATTCGGGTCCAACACGTTCTTGGTATGTTTCTATCTTTCCATGCATGTCTGGGTTCATCTTGGTAATAGCCTTGGAGGCACACACAGATTTGAGTTGCTACGAGGTGTTAAAATTAGCTTTGTGAGCGATGTCAAGTCCATATCTTAAATTATTTATACTTACTCCAACGTCAGTATTGCGGAACAAAAATTGTCTATTCAAGTTACTCTTTTCGATGGTATCCATATCAGTTATAAAAATTCGGCCATTTGCACCTGTACCGAGACCCATCATAGCCCAGTTCTTCAACATTTCACAGCCAATAGCACCAGAGCCGACGAGGAATTCCTTGGTATCTGCAATTTTCTGTTGGAAGTCTCTACCGAAAACTGCGATCTGGCCGTCATAACGTGATCCAATGGGGGCACAATTTTCCTCAGTCAATGGGTAGTTCTTTGGCAATGATTCTAATGAGTCAAAGTACATGTACTGGTCGATGGGATGGAATTTACCGCTGACGGACTAAAACCGAAGGAAATGGTTGAGTACAACGAGCATCGACACATATACGACCTGACAGAAACTTACCTTGAGCACTTCTTGAGCGACAAGACCACCAAAAACAGCTACCATAGGAGAAACTTCTCCAGCAGCACCATATGCGAACTGCTTGATCAACTTCTCGTCCAATTCTGTTTTGATACCGAGTTTTTCGTTCAATTGTTGAGTGGCTTGCCATATTTCTTCGGCATCTTGCTCATTACGAGGTTTGGGAAGGCGGTTGTTCTTAGCTTCGAATTCATGGAGAGCTTGGAAAGCTAAGTGCAATTGCAATGGGCGATCGAACTTGGCGAAATCAGAATCAACGTATTTGGGACTTGAAATGGATTCTCTGAATGTTTTCTATAGGTACATAGCCAGTCAGTTGATGATCATATCATGAAGAACGACAAACTTGAAAATACTTACGAAGTCGAGGTATTTTGGCATTTTGACCTGCGAGAACAGACCGCCGGACTTATAATCAGAGAAGCTGGAGGTGTCACCAATGGAGAAGGTATAAGGTCCTAAAAATTAAAAGTGATTAGTATTTTAAAGGCACTGTTCTCGATTGGAGGCTCACTATATACATACCCAAAACCTTCACAGCTCTAGGCTTCATTTCATTGAGTTCAGTCATGCCTTGAACTTCGGTAAAGGAAACATAGTCGCCATCTTCCAATCCATGGCGGGTTTCATCCAAGCAAGTCACAACACCTTCCTTTTCCTTCAACACATCAGCAACCATACCGGTCAATGGGTTCTCTCCAGTAGCATCAATCACTTCGAAATGCTTTCCAAAGTCATTGAAAACTCGGCTAAATACCAGAATATGGAAGTTGGATGTATTTAGTAATAGCCCATTTAATAAGCCTGGTATTACTAATCTTGCACTTACCTGAAAAGACCTCGGACTTCTGTAGAGATGAAGTTGATACCATTAGCATGGCAAAATTCGTCGATCTCCAGTTGTTGTGACAATGGAAGCTCAGTCACAACGACACACTTGTATTTCTTAAGGTCCTCTACTTTGAGCTGACCATCAAATACATGAACGGGTACGTATTGGTTGAGTTCTGCTAGGCGAGGCTGAGATACAGCGGCGCGTGGTTTGCCAATATCCTCTTCCGTCAAAAAGAACTAATGGAGTGGTTAGATCAAGTTTGAAATGAAGATACACAGTCAGGGGATGAACATACTTGTGTTGACAAATCCGATATTTGGACAGGAGCAGGGTCGTAAAGAGTGACGCTCTTTACTCCGGCGAGAATGACATTCTTAGCTGAAGAAAACGCATTAGCTTATGTATAAACCTACTTGGTGAGTGGATGAACTTATCGTACCGATTTCAACACCAAGGCCTTTCAAGCCAATAATCAGAACGTGAGCAACGCTCATTTTCTGCATGGCTTCGTGACCGAGCACGTAGCTATCAAAGACGTGGTCAATAAGATATGAGGCACTTTTTACAGAGTTAATGTACAGAAAAGGCCACTTACAGTTGGCGTGAATAAAGCCCTTCGTCAATAGTGTTTTCAGCGTCTAATTGCATGGTTAACAAAGAAGTATAAATGACTCATTGGCTTCGTGACGACTTCGCCTTATTGCTGACCATATCATCTGCACGTGATCTGTGCGTCGGTATTGCATTTTTGTGGGCTCACATTGGAAATTTTTCTCTCCAAACAACTTATCTCCCTTTGGTACATATGGCTGCCGACACACCTGTATCCGATGTTATAAAGTCATTACAAGAGCAGGTAGAAGAGCTAAAGATGATCGCAGCTGGTAAAATTTCACTCATCTGACCAGGTGTATCATGCATATTGTACTAAAACAGGCTTTGCCTTTTAGAATATCAAAATGGAACCACGTCGAAACACGTAGATGATGCAACACCCGCGGCCGGAGTTGAGTCCACCATCTCACTGCAACAAGAGCTCCAGGAGCTTAAAGTCAAATATGATAAGGCCAATTATCGTATTGAAATGCTTTGTCGAGCACTAGATGAGAAGGACTTCCTGCTAAAGTCTATGCGAAAGGCATGATCGTATAATCGCTGACATGCTCAATACGAGTACAATAATCATGAATCCATCAATACTTTTTAAATGCTTCTACTGGAGCATTCAAAGGATGAAAGTTAAAGACTCAGGTATGATCATCCTAAAGTACACCCTTCACTAGCTTTACGCAAGACAACTTGTTCATCAACACATTGGGATAATTGCTAAAATATAAACTCAAACTTTTTTATATAATACATGCAATTAAAAAGATTACAAACAGATTTAACGGTAACGACGAAGAGACAAGGTGTTTCTTCGCTTCCAGTTGGCACGACGACCAGAGCCAATGGTCTTGTTGAAACCATGTCCCTTACCGTGACCACGGTTCTTCTTGCCAATGGCAGTAAGACCGCGAGCTTCACGGTGCTTGTGGACAGGGTTGACGATCCAGTTGATGCGGGCATCACGACGGATAGCCTTGTGCTGGGGATCAACAAGAATGACTTCGAAGTACTTGTAGGTAGCGTCCTGGTTAACCCAGTATGAGTTAAGGACTCTCAAGTTAGCACACTTGCGGCCGACACGCTCTTCAGCGGTAGCTTGCAATGAGCGCTGGTACTTGAGGTGGTTGATACCCTGGTTGACGGGCTTACCGAAAGTAGCGCCCTTGGGAGCAGTTCTCTTACGGTTACCGCGACGAACGCGGATACGGTAGATAACATAGCCTTGCTTAGCCTAGGAGGAAACAGTTTAGTAAGGAGCTCGGGTGGTGGTGACCTGAAATAAAAAAAAGAGTAAAAGCACACCTTATATCCCAAGCGACGAGCCTTATCAGGACGAGAAGGACGCGATGCACGATGGATCACATTCAATTGTCTAAAAAAATACATTACCAAAAATGTCTTACGGTCAATTAAATGCTTGCAGAGGTAACATTGATATTCATCGGAAGAACTTTAACCAATTGCTCGTGGGAGACAATATGGTGTTCAAGCCTAAATGGAGTCAAAGCTCCCAATGTACCTGTATTCCCAGCATCGGACACGAAGCAAGAAACGGAAAACGTCAGATTGCTTCTTCTTGTAGAGTTCTTCGAGATATTTGTAGGCTACGAACAAAGTAAATCCATGAGTATTTCCATCCTTTGTCTAGATGACGCATCGGGCGCAATACTAACCTCCCATGGCAAATTGTGTGGATGGATGGATGGATGGATAAAGGAGTATGTAGATCGAGGATTGGAAAAAGATATTTCTACAGGCTGGCCCAAAATTTTGAACAGCTGTGGTCACGTGTGAAAATGCTGACGTCAAGACCCTGCAACGACCGACCTTTTGGTGCCTTACTCAGGAGCTGGTTAAAATATCACTGTCAAGTTAAGCCTATACGGTGCTAAAGACTTCCCTATCATCTATGCAAAACCAAATTTAAACAAGCTAAAACATGTTCTGACAGCAAAGAGGTTTATTATTGACGATTACAAGAAGTGGACGTTTCATGTCAAATTGGTTGTGGTATCCAGTGCTGAGTCCAGCGTAAATGCAGGAAAAAAAAAAAAAGTTGGTAAAAAAGAATAAAACAAAATGAGTGAGGACTATACTTTGGTATAAAGAAAAAGAAATGATGTCTTTGTAATCATTTTCAGCTTGAATGGATGAAGAACTGGCTTTGGTGTCGGGTATGGACAGAAGAACAAGTTGAGTTGAGGAAACAAACAATACACAATATTTATACATCTTCCATGTCTTCCATGTCATTATCACCGTCGCCGTCGCCATCGCCGTCGCCATCACCGTCAACATCACCATCACCATCTATTTCCATGTAGATAGTGTCGTTTTGTAAAGACTGCATGGTTGCTTGGCGAAAGTCCGGCATGACATGTGAGGGGGGTATATCATCCATAGTGTTGTGCAATGGACGGATTCGAGTAAAATAGTTTCGTAGGTCTCGTACACCTTTTCCACTGAATACACAAAATGCGCTTCGTTGTTGGGGATTAAAATCTCTAGGAGGTGGACGGCAAAATCGTTGAAAATCACGTCGCAAAAAAGGTAAAACGCCAGTCAAACTTAAATGGGTTAAGCGATGGCATGATCGAACAAGGTGGGTAATAGACGGGACCGTAAGCTTTGTACAATAACTGAGATGCACTCTCTCCAAAGAATTCGTCATACGTGAAAGGTTGGTGAGAGAGAAAATGGCTTCATCTGTGATATTTTGGCACTTGACTAAGCCAATGCGCTTCAATTTCGGAAGAATAGCCAATTCCATGACTGCGCGATCCGTAAGTTGTATACAGCAAGCCAGATCCAAGTAGCGTATCCGCATACATTGATGCGCAAGTTGTATAATGGACCGATCGGTCAGCTTGTCACAATGTCCAAGATGAAGATAATGAAGGTGTCGGCCAAGTCTGCAGATGGAGAAAACAGATTCGTCGGTGATCTTGTCGCATTTGTTTAATATCAAATTTCGTATTTTGGGAGCAGCTTTCACGATAACTGCGACGCTTTGGTCTGTAATAGCATTCACGTTCGTCAAGTCGAGTATTCGGAGCTGGTGGTAGAATCCAGGGGGTTTGGTTGCCAAAGCTGATTGTGTAAAAGCGGTGTCGAGAATTCGTCTGCATTGGTTGATACGGAACTCTCTCAGTTCTGAGCAATGCTGGAAAATAGCTATGAGAGCATCGTTGCTTATCAAATGACAATTCATAAGATCTATTTCTAATAAGACTTTGCAATGCGTAGCAAGTGCAATGGCGGAGCGATCAGTCAGATGAACACAATTGCTCAGCTTTATCTGCAAATCACAAAAAAAAAGGATGAATATTCATCTACACACAGCAAAGGAGCACAACAAACAAATGTACATACCCGTCTTAGAGCTGGACATTTCTCAGCAATTTTAACGATACTTTCATCATGGATTTGCACAGATTCAGGATGCTCGTGTGTGTCCTTGCACATACTGAGATTTAATCCTTGTAACCTTGGGCACTTTTCTGCGATAGCCAGAATAGCGGTGTCCGTGACACTGACGACATCACTCAAGTCAACCGATATCAAATTCTGGCCAACTTTGTTTTGTAATAAGGCGAGCACTCCGCTATCGGTAAGTCTTGTACATCCTGCTAGCGTTATTCTCTCTAGTCGGTTACAGCTTGCTAAACAAGATAAAGTGGAGTCAAAGATATCGCTAGACAGGTTTGATAGATTGAGACGTCGTATCATCGATGGGTAGGGAAACATGAGGGTAGAAGGCTCTTGGCGCAAGAGTGAGCTGCAGAGTGCCAAGGTTGACGCAGACTGGAAGCCTGGCTTGAACCACAGTACTTCCAAAGCCAAATAACACCATGTTTTGCAGACAAGACTACAGTTGTATACGTCTGACATTGCAGTGATTTGCTTTAAAATGGAGTATATAATCTCTGCTGGTAAGTTTTGCGCATAGGACGCTGTGGACGAGTCAACAAGCATGAGATTCTTCTCCATTTCGACATTGGACGATAAAGAAGTGACACTCGATGATGCCGAGCTGGGTGCGGATCCAAAATGAGTAGGAGATGGAGTGTTGTTACGATCTGGAGTGTGCGCAGAAGGTAACATTATGAGCCAAGCAGGAGTGAAAATAAGTGAAAGGAATAAAAAGGTCAGGTCAGACCAGCGTTATTAATATGGGATTTTTTATTTTTCTCACTACAGCGCACCACAACAAAGTCTGCCGAAAATGGACAATACGGCCTTAAAGCCAAACAATGTCCCGGTAAGAAGTTAATGCTTCCACCTCCAGCGTATCTCTACCCAAAAGAACAGTGCCTTGTTGTGTTCGCTGCAATGCTGTCATATGGCCGTACGTGCCTAGCCGAATGGCCAAGTCGTGCACAAGGCTTCTCATATAGACGCCTCCTCCACACTCTACTGTAAGCTGTAGCACATTGTCATCGAGATGAGTCAATTCAATCTGATGAATTGATACAGGTCGTAATTGAATTTCTTTTGGCAGTTCGAGATTTTGTCGTGCATATTCGTACAACTTCTTGCCATTCATTTTCAGGGCTGAGTAACTGTAACATCCCCGTCACCACCCGCGCATGAATGAAAAGGAGAACAATAAGAAATTTCCTGATTCAACATTTCATCACAACAACCAGATGAGTAAGCTCTTACATGGGTGGCCTTTGCCAGATCTCTTCTCCCACAAACTCGGGTATCACTGCTTCAATGTCGGCTCTGCTAGCATTGACTCCAGTCTTCTGATGCGTTATGACTCCTTCTCTGTCGTATGTGTCCGTCGCAGCCCCTAAGGCAGCAGTTACAACATACTTTTTTGTACCTTTTAAATACCCTTGCATGTCCTTGCACCCGCTGCCTACTCCCAACACTGTAGATCGTATCAGTTTCACCATCTTCGTCTCCACTTCTTTGTGAAAGAGTGCGTCTTACCCAGTACGCCTTCTGCTATGGGATCCTGCGGGGAAATTAAACCAGTCAATATGATGTACCAAATGCATAGCACCTTGTGACACGAGAAATACATACTAAGGTTCCTCCGTGGCCCATTTTGACTTTCTTTCTAGGTATTGGCAAGCTCTGGTCCGAATACCAAGAGGTTGTCAGTACATTTTGTACACGATTCACGACATCCCTTGAAGTCCAGCCAATAGGTTTGTTAACAGCAAATACACCATTCAGTGCTGCTAATTTGTTCATTAACTATTTGCGATTGGTTTGAAAGGAATGTACGGTTCTATTAACGAGAGAGAGAGAGAGAGAAAAAAAAAAAGGACTATAGGTCGGGGTTTACAAGCTCCACAATTTTACAACGCTATCTTTGCCACCGCTAACAATCATATTATTCCTAAATCGCACGCTGGTTGCAGCCTGAGTATGACCATCGATTACAGTATGTTGGAAAGAGGTTCGGTTATAAATCTAGAATGGAGAACAGATGTTAAGTTTATATGCGATGATGATAATAACGAACAAATTGCCTTCAATTTACCTTGATTTGTTTGGTGCTAGCAGTACATGCAATTTTGTTGGAATCAAATTGCAGGCTGGTTATAGGACCTTCGTATGCGTACATATCAAAGATGGATCCTGTTCGCAAGTCCCAAATCTAAAGATGAGATTGCATCAGTAAATGCACTTTGACTGACTGGACATCAATCCACTCCTTAGCAAACTTCGTTTTGGACTTACCTTTATACTTCTATCCAAGCTGCCACTGACCACATGCACTTCGTCGAACTGAAGAGCAGTAATTGGGCCAGAATGTCCAGATAATGTTCGGTGAGACTGTCCTGTTCGCACTAATGCAGATAAAATAGGTATTAGCCACACTAAAATGGATGTACACAATTGAGAAACACAATAACTTACAATCCCACATGCGAATCTTGCCATCGACCGTGCCACTTGCTAGAGCGAAGTTCCAAAATTGCAGTGCACCGACAAAGTCTCCTACTGATTCACCATAGATTCCATTGCTCTGGTGATCTTGCGGCATAGTTCCCCAATCGACTATACCAGACCTACCCTGTGAAGACCACATAACGTCAAGGGTCATAACACACTGGCCGGTCTCCAGATCCCATTGCTTCATAGTTTTGTCGGCAGATCCAGATACCTATATAACAACAAGCGTTAATGCTGAACCCGTGCTCCCTTTTCATCAAGAATGCACCACTTACCAAATAATTCTCATCGGCATGGATAGCGGTGACAGGACCGCTGTGACCCTCCAAAGTATCTATACAACACTCAGTAATGCTAGGCACAATTTCATGGTGAGATTGTGGATCAAGTCTGGGAGACTGTGCGGGTGAGGAAGCAGTGCTCATCACCGAAGGTGACTGAGACCTTGCTGGCGGTATAAGGGAGAGATCCCAATTGCGAATTGTGAAATCATCTGAACCAGTGTATACGTGATTGTTATCTCGAACTTGGAGACAGCGTACAATGCCGGAATGGCCTGAAAGCGTTCCAATACATTTCTGAGTTGCCAAATCCCATACGCGACAGGTAGCATCGTAGGAGGATGACACCAATGAACCTCCAGAATGGTCGAAATCAAGGCATATGATGCTGTCTTGGTGACCATACAGAGTCTGGCAGGGGATATGTGTTAATTCAATTTTAGGTTTCAAGCCATTTAGAGCTAGCCCACTCACCTTTAAGCATGTTCCGGTTTGCACATCGGTGTCGAGTTCATCATCAAAGTGCTCTCTATCTTTTCGCTTAGTTTTTCGGTCCTCAATCTTTAAAATTTCATCCGCATGGTCTTCCTCATAATTTACAATAGCCTCCTCTAAATCTTCGACTGACGTTGAAATTAGCAATTATGACGACGGAATGATTTTGAATTTTTAAATGACTTACTGGTATCTTGCAGTTGCATCTCTCGGATCTCTAATTTCGCCCATTTGGCTTCGAGCTCTTTTCGTCGACTGGCTAAATCTGCGATTTGAGCTTCTATCTGGCTCACTTGATTTGAAATGGCCAACTAGTGGAGGCAATATATATTAAGTCGGCGAAACATAGCCGGAATGCATAAGAAAGTATAAACAGCTCACCTTATTCATTTGAAGTTTATCGTACTCTCTTTGCTTCTTGTGCTTATCCGCAACCAGTTGACTTTGCAATCGTGGGAGCGACGCATTTGCTACAGGCAAAAATATTAGACTGGTTACATATTTGCGAAAATGACGTTTTTCCAGTGACGGCCTGGTGTTTTTTCGTTCTTACCTTTTCCTTTGTCACTGACTGATCCTCTTCGTTTGTCAGACCCACCATGCTTTTTCCGCCTGATGTGGTGCTTGGAAATCACCCCATGGTCGGAATAGGCAGGGTAACTTGCGTGAAAACCTTGGAATAAAGACAACGGTGCCTGCGTGTCTGGTATTTCAATGGCCAACAGATCCTTGCTGGAGGGTAGCTTTGGAGAATCTCTAAGTCTGTGAGCCAAATCGGTGGTGTTGTTATCGTTGGTTCTTTTATGTTGTTGCTGCATTAGCTGAAGAGCCTTCTCCATAGTCTCTCGCTTGTAGATATGCTGTGAACCGAGCGGTGTGAACAGTACAGTACTGAGGGATTCAACTTGGGAAAAAGGTGCCCAGCTATCGAAAGTTGGGATGAGGTCGCGGGCAGAGCGAGCTAGCCCAATGGTTAATCCACGAGCAGCATACATGGCAGAGGTGGCAGCTGATTCAACCCTGCTTGTCGACGGAGCAGTCTGTGGGATCGAACGCGATGGCAGCTCAGCCGCCTTGGCCGGCTGGTTAGGCTGCTTTGCGCGGGATGGTCGTTCTCGTCCAGACATTTAAGTCTGTGCAAATTGAGGTATTCGATAGAGCCACGAAACTGGGTTGACCGGTGGCAATGTCAGGCTCACAAGTCATTACCTTGAATTGTTCGTGTGAAATGACTACCCAAATTTTCACAGTCCAAAAAGTGAAGCTCATTTCGTTCGTGGCCAAGTCGCTAACACTTGATCAGTTATCACCAGTAGCCCATGGTACGTTACAATTCACTAGAGTCTTGCCGGAAGATTGACTTGATACTAATGATCTCTTTTTTTATGGTTAATTACTTTCTTCTCTGAAAACAGTCTGTAAGTAAAAATTAGTAGTTTGTACCTAACGCTCATTCAAACCCGACTTGTCTCTAATCCCACTTTCTTCTTAGTACTTTTTACCCCATTTAACCAATGGCTGGCAAGTCGATCAAGCCATTATGTCGGAAGAAGACCGCGTTGTTATCATTCGCTTCGGCCATGACTGGGATCCAACTTGTATGAAGATGGACGAGACGCTATACGGTGTTGCTGAAAGAGTCAAGAACTTTGCCGTCATATACCTTGTCGATATTACTGAAGTACCCGACTTTAACAAAGTAAAGTATCCTCTCCAAATTTTATCTATTTCCGTTTGCTTTGCCTTATTTTCTAAATAACCTCCCTTTTTACAGATGTACGAACTGTACGATCCTTGTACTGTCATGTTCTTCTATCGAAACAAACATATCATGATAGATTTGGGAACCGGTAACAACAACAAGATCAATTGGGCAATGGATGATAAGCAGGAGATGATTGACGTTATTGAGGTATGTATATTATCATTGATTATGTGCCAAGATGTTACCCTGTAACTAACTGTTTGATCTCATGAAATTAGATCGTTTACCGCGGTGCTAGAAAAGGTCGTGGTCTGGTGGTATCTCTTAAGGACTATTCAACGAAATACAAATATTAATAGTAGAAACGATGGAATCCAAATTACCAATTAAAACTGTACAAAAGAAGACAACGAAGTTATTTAAAAAAAAAAAAAAGAAAGCACGAAAAAGTAGAAATGTTTGATGCATGGGAATCCACTGGTATTTGGGCTGTTATTCTATTTTGTTGTTTGACCGCTCATCACCACGTAGGCTATCCAATTTGATGTTTCGTAGTCGCTCCACTTTTTTCTCCACTTGCTCCATATCGAACAAGGACGGATTGCGTTTCCACTCGTACCATGAGGCGATTTCAAACGTTCGACCTATACGATTGGCAAGTCTCACTTCTTTGCGATGTCCATGAGTAGACTTCTCCATGATGACGACCTCTTCGTCCTCGTCCTTTTCCCTTAGGTAGAGAGGTTTCCTCCAGCAATTGACCTTACTTTCATCCACAGGTAGCCATAGAGCCAGTCGTATCCATTCTTTGCCAAGGTACGATTGCTTTAGTCTTTGAGTCCGCATCTGAGTTTTCACTCTAGTTAAAGCCCTTGATAGCGAACTTGCTTCTGGTGCTACCTGAGGGTTGGTGCCAGTATTAAGGGCTGCAGCAGCAGCAGGGATTAAATCTGCAAGTGACACAGTGTTTCTTCGATTAAGGGTTGCTTTGCTGGCTTTAAAGTGGATGGGTTTATAGTGTGGAGAATGGCTTTGGTTGTTTTCTTTAATGTCAAGCTGTTCGATGGTGCTGACATCATGGCTGACATGCTCAGCAATTTGTTTTTCTGCAAAGGCATCTGCCGCTATCATATGTACAAGAGCCTTAGATGGTTGTGAGTTTTATTGAAGGGAATGTTAATATGTTTTTACACGCGAAACCAGAGATCTCGGAGTCTATTTGAGCTTGCAGCAGCTTTTAGCCGTGGTTCAATGGCGGTCGATTGCCGGAATTGTTCCTGCGGGGAACAGAAAGATGGGTTTAAAAACGTCACGTTAGCTATAACAGACAAATATGGAGTCAACATGCCCAGCCACCTACATCTTCATTCATTAGTTCCGTTTCTGCTATGAAGCCAAGTATCCTTGCATCAGGCTGTATACTGAATTTTGGTTCTTGAAATCGTATCATTGCCAATATGGTGTCTCCCATTAGACGAAATTTTTCCCAATGTATGGTGCCATCCATTTTAAAGTCCTTGTTGGCCTCTGCCAACGACAATAAATCCTGATTATGTATTCCTCTGTGAACCCTCTGTTAGTTTTTATCATGATAATCAAATGTTAGCAAACCGAACTTACAAGTACGGGATTCCAGGTGCCTCTGAGGCTTTTAGGGCAAGTCGATACGATCCAAATGATCGGTCTGTGCTCATTAGCCTTTCTAAGCTCTGGAATTGTTTATATATCTTTTTCACTGACACCCAATCCCGTGTATGCCGTAACCTTAGTACGGCGGCGCTATTAATGCCAGCTAGTACGGCCATTAAGGTATTGTAGTTGTTGCGATTTCGCAATGCCTGTAACAGAAAAAGAGTCAGTTTCATCGGTTTATCTTCTCGTGACATTGTATGTTGGAAAAATTAAACTCACGACTGCGACATGCATTAACTTTTCCAAAACTTTCCCTCGTCGACTCAACTTTGGCTGGGTCACAATCATGGTTGACACCCAGGCGGATATGAAATTGAAGTGTGCGATTGAAGCAAGCACCGGACAGGATGCATGCTGATTACTGAAGGTTGGTGTAAACGATTCTTTGGAGACCGGTGATTTAATTTGGTCTAAAGAAGATATCGATGTTGAATACTGCCTTCTTGCTTTTGTTGACCAGACATTTCTAATGAGTTGTCGTGGCTGTCATTTCAAAAAAAAACCAATCATGATGAGCATTGCTGTTACTTTTACAGTTTGTCGTTAGCTAAACAAACCTTAATGCGATAAAAGAGTTCCGCCTCCGTCCAGGTCAATTGGTCTGCTATCGCATCATCTGAAAAACTTGTAAACATCTTAAAGTATAATTGAGCCGAGTCCTTTTCCTGCCTTGTAGCACCACCTGCGATTGTGCTCATTATACTTGCAGCCGAAGAATTAGGCCCATGTCGGGTATGAGTATCAATGTTGATAAGGCCACCAGCAAACTCTGGCTGCCATTTGTTTTTTTCGTATATTACATCTTGCTTGGGCTTGACTTGCTCCTGATACCGTGGCGGCGGAACCCCATGCGTGGGAGGGGCGGTACGCTTTTTTTGAGGGTGGACCACGTTACTAATGGACTTTGGTGGCGGATCTGGTCGTTGTTTTCGATTTCCATCATCGTTGTTACCAAACTTTGCATGATCAACGTCCATGGATTGTAAGATCGGAGAGTGTAGGTCGAGAAATTGTTCAGAGTCAAAGGACCCAATGTAACCACTGTCCTTTTTACCAAGTTGTATCGTACTGGGTGAATAAAATGTGGCTGGAGTAGATGGATCTGGGGCGGAATCTTCAGTATCATACAGTCCCCATCGTGTGTCAGGGTCGTCCGATAAAGGCTCACGAATGATGAGTGGCGCCAACTCATCACACATGGGTCGAAGGTCCGCATGTTGAGATAGTTGGTCTAGATGCAACATCATTAATTTCCTCGTATGGGCGCTACAAAAGTCGCCCCAGTATGTTGATAACCATTGACAAAAAAAGTGGTGAATTCTTTAAGGGATGGGTTAGTTGATCATGTGCTTACAACGTGTTTCCCAACGCCGCCGATAGCATGAAAAAATCATGATGCCATCCGCTTGAGCACAAAAGAAAAAAAAAATTAAATGGGCTATCTCACGTACTTGTGTTGTTGGGGAGTTGGCAGCTTGGTGGCATCCATTTCGCTCGCAAATCTACAAAAGTCATAGGTGTAAGTAAAGATACTGCATGACATAAGCATATCACTCCCCAATACCTTTCCGTAAGCATGTCGGCTAATTCCCTAGGCTTCATGAAGCGGCGAAAGAATGTCATAAACACCAACATGAACTTCTCATCTGTCCATGCGAAAAGATGATGAGTTGATGCTTTACTAAGCTGATAAAAGTTTATTGCACCCTTCTTTGCGTACTTACCTGACGGCGGACCATTGACCTGTGTTAACCGATCTATAATGTCCTCTATAGTCATGCCTGGACTAAAAGATTCCCTGTGTAACCATCAATCCGGTTGGTGGACGATTACTTATTTATTAACACGAACATAAACAAAAGCCGTACTTACCCGCTGTCTTTGGAGCTTCGTTTGTTACGCTTAGCATCGTTCAAGCCTATATTCGATACTATATTGTTCATCGATTCGATAGATGGATACTGTTCTGAGACAGAGGGTTGAAGTGTCGTGGGTAAGCTCGGGAGAGGCTTAAAGGATGGTGATGGTACGTTTTGTGATGTGGTAAGATCGAATGTGCTCTGAGTAGGCGCATACACAAAGCCAGGAGTAGGGTGAGAAGGAAAAGTTGGTGAGAGACGATTGGAAGAAAGAGAAGAATTAGGCGTGCGGTCGCCATTTGTGAGGAAATCATTTCGGTTCCGAGCTGAAGGCATCGATTTCGAGGCTCGTGGACGAGGTGACTGCATCACGTCAACGGGATAGCGTCGCTCATGTTCGGGCGGAGAAGATGCAGTGCGGAAACTAGGCGAATTCTTGGGGCTAGGTTTTCCGTGACTGGAGGAGATTGGAGGCGGCTTTATGAAAGCTCCAGCATTACCCTTGGTACCTATTCTTATGATGGGTTCGCCTGCAAATCGTCGTTCCCTCAATGTTAAAGGATTTTTTGTGGAAAGTTGATTGTTGGTTATCCAATCGGAGGTGGATTTCATCTTATTCATGTCTGGTCGCTTATTGGCACACGATAATACAATATTAGCACATACTTCAATCAGGCGACGTGAGCAGTGAAGTGAAAAGGTATTGAATTCGGAAAAAGGAGCGTTGAAAAGTTTTCCAAGATTGGTTGCTAAATGAGCATCGACTTGGCGCAAGGCGGTTAAATCTGATTTGAGCCCCAGCAAAAACAATGGTATCTGCAGCGAATGGAATAAATCTATTTTTGTTGTTAACAGGGTAAACGAAAAGGGAATAAACATTAGGGATGTCCGTTCAAGCAAGTGTGGCTAATCCAAGGGAAAAAAAATTCCTTACTGAGCAAATCAGGAAGGCAGTCCATCGAGTCCTTGTTAGTTAAGTCAAAACAGATAAGGCTTCCATCCACCTTTGGAGTATCCTAGATGACAACATTGACATTGTTTCAAAGAAATAAAGAAGGTCTCAGTATAAATGTCTATCGACACTGTGCTAGTGGGCAGTAAATGACTGACTTTAGGGAGCTGTAAGGGATCTACTGTGGTATCAAACTTGTCAATGCTGAGCTCAACTAGTTCGACAGGATACGACATATCCTCTATGCTCAACGTGTGCACAACCCTTTGGTTATCTGAAAGTGTTGTATGGTTAGCCAAAGTTTCGTACATTAGCAATCGTCGCATGGAACGTTGTGTTACTGGAGGTGACTGTCTCGGCTATACGCAGCTTGTGGTGAGCTAATTTGATCAAGGCGGATTTTCCAACATTGGGAGCCCCCGAGACAACAATGACAAAAGGTTTCTTAGGCGCGGTGTCCTGCACGTCCGATATATGCTTATTATCAATGTTGCTTGCCGATGACAACTAGTTGTTCAAAAAAAAAAAAAAAAAAAAAAGAACAGGCTTGAGGTCAGCTTCTCGCTTTGAAACATTTTTCTGTGTCGGGCCGGACGCAGATCATAGCAAGTATAAATGGTGGCTAAAGCTTTTTAAAAATATGCAAACCTTTGAAGTCGCTGTAGATAAAGTTGTCAATGGTGAAGGGCTTTGCTTGTCTCGAAAGGCATCGACAGACTTGACCTTTCTAACCGAGTCGGGAGAACAAGTAGTGTATGTGGTCAGTGCGTCGTGTCGCCACATAAAAAGCCGAGCACGGTTGAAACGTTGGGGAAGATAACAGACGACGGGGAGAGGAAAGAGGAAAAAGGATGTAAGGAGATCTCAATATTCAGGCTGGCAAAATAGCCTGGGCGGAAAAGAAAAATGCTTCCAACCAACCCACCACAGTGCAAACAAGGGGGGCTCCCGCGTGTGTGTATGTTTTTTTTATACCGTTGTGGAAAAGACGAAGATCTTTCTTTAAGCTGAGGCAAGCTTCTTTTTGAAGAGAAGTATGACATTTGTCTGTCGATCATATCAAGCATCGTCCTCTATCAATGAGCACATACCTTTGATTCTTGTTGCCCTGCCAACGATTTCTTGTCCGCGCCCATCTCTGGCTTGCGGACTTGATATTTTTGGCTGTCCCAGCTTCCCAGGTCGGCTCGAGCTTCTGAAATTCAATTTTTGCAGTAGTGTTCGATCCAATATTCATGACATCCTCTAATTACCAGCTACCAGCAATTGCTGCTGTGGCGGGCTTGGCTATCGCTGCAAGTACTCTTGCTCTATCTTCGTCTCCACGATCGGTAGAACAGAGAAGAAAAAAACGACGCATCAAGTCAAAGCTTCAACGAGGTAAGGACTGGCTTACGAATTACCCTCCGCCCCCATGTCGGCACGAATCTACTCCCCTCACGTTCCCATCTGACCTATTTTCACCCCATAGAACGAGAAGGAAAATACATTCTAGGGCTTATTAATGCTGGAAACTCTTGCTTCTTGAACTCTGTGTTGCAGGTAAGGAGGCTGATCTGTTCTCTTCACTAATTCCAGCTTTACCACACACGTTCGCTTTTCACTTATGCAACTTTTTATTAGGCTCTTGCTACCCTACCGTCTCTTAGGTCTTACTTGGTATGTTCTTTACATATTTTCTTGTACATCACTTCCTGCGAATTTATATCTTGCTGTTCATAGGCCGAACGAGTCGATGACCCAGGCGACGAGGCTATTGTGGCCATACCCCCTCAAAACCGCGATTTCATATTAGCTTCAGTCGCCTATGCTTTATATCAAACTATCGAAGGTAAGCAAGAGGTCACCTAAATGGTAGTCTATCAACAGTAAAGATGCCGTCATTTTCTCACTATCATCTTTTATTTTTACATTTTTATGAAATGTAATTTCCATATAATTTATGCTAGTGCTAAATAAGCCACTTTCGAAGCCGAAATCTATACTCCCCACTGATATTGTGCAGGCACTGGAAAGGAAGACGAACTGTACTATTAGTCGACAGCAGCAGGTATGGTTTCCTTTGGATTTGAACAATACTCCACATAAATAGTTCGGCAACTGAATAAGCGACTCCAGGATGCCCATGAACTTTTCCAGATTATAACGTCCACATTGACTTCGGAAGAGGAAGTGCAGTACAAGGAGGCACCAACTTCCCTATTCGATGCTTCCGCCGTGCGGAAATTGGCTCTTGAAAAAAATGTAGGTTACATTGATAATACATAACCCGCGTTCAACGCTATGCCAGCATCTAACCAGGTGTTTGATTCCAAAAAAAAAAGACATTGCCAGTGTCAAGTTCGATGCTTGATAGCTTAGAGACCTCATCCATGTCCTCGGTCGGAACACTTGGTTCCATGTGGAGTTCCTTTTCTGTGACGACCGTTGGCGGCCATTTACGACCTCGGGTACGTCGGCCTCGGAATCCCTTTACAGGATTAGCAGCTAGCAAAGTGAGCTGTTTAAAATGCGGATATACAGCCGCTATCCGACATCATACTTTTGACAACATTTCACTTACTGTTCCACAACTAGTAAGTACCTGCATAACAATGAGCGATTCTATTTGTTGTAGTTATTCAGACTTGTGTTCATCCTAGATATCATGCACTTTGGAAGATTGTTTCAGCCTATATACAAAAGTTGATACATTGACAGATTTTCAATGTCGTCGCTGTGCGATAACTGACACTATCACAACGCTTAAAAAAGAATTAGAAGCATCCAAGAAGAAGAGTAGAGAAAGTCCAAATGGTAAAGAACCTAGCGCTGCAAAAGCTGCTACTAATGGTGCGAGCGACCGGGTTACCAAATTACAAAAAGATATCGAGACTTTGGAACATGCGTTGAGAACCAATGTTGAGCAACAGCTGGTAAGATTTCGTGATAATGAAAGTAGACACTAAAAGTTTGTAGCTAATCCTGGCCCAGCCAAATATTACGTTGACACCATCTAAACTTCCCACCCGAACAACAAAACAAACTATGTTTGCAAACCCCCCTAGAGCACTATGTTTACATTTGTCGCGTTCGGTGTTCCACCCTTCTGGTCATGTTAAAAAAAACCACTGTCGTGTTCGATTCTCGGAAGAGATTGACTTGGCACCTTTCACTACCAATGGATTTTTGAATACCGCTGACCCTCAGTCCTCTTTGTCGACTCCACAACCGTCGTCGGCCTCTACCAGCCATGACGACTCACAAAACAATGGCAACAGCTACGTCAGTAGTCGTAGAAACTTCGTCTATCTGCGAAATATGGCGCTGGGACATCGATCTCTTGCAGGTGGAGATGGCCTCAATGTTGCACTGGGGAAGAAGCCCATGGATACCTTTCGCCCTAGCTTCTCAGTCCCAATACCCACCACTCGACCTGTCAAGTATCGATTACAAGCTATGATTGTCCACTATGGAAGCCACGATAGCGGTCACTTTGTCACCTTTCGACGTAAGAGACTACCTACTGGTCATCAAGTCATGCGACCAGGCGAAACCCCGGCTCCTGAGGAACCCAAGTTTTGGCGTGTCAGTGATGATAGCGTTGACGAAGTTGATTTGGCTACTGTGCTTTCCAGTGAAGCCTACATGCTGTTTTATGAGCGAGAAGAGTGAAAAAGAGTTTGAAAAACAACAACACAAAATCATCAAGCGTTAGTTAGTTTGCTACAACAGATAATCCCCATTCCCCCTTTCTTCTCTCTACTGTAGTAGTTGTGCAGTGAGTGGTATTTAATTGATATTCTTTGACCAAGATGGTATTAAAGAAATGCATGATATTTTTAGATAGCTTTTCAATTTGAGGAATCAGTTCCTTTCTATGCTGCTTTACGAAACGATGCATGATGACCAAATGGCTTGAACCAACTCTCACATTTCTGAAGCCGTTGCGTGTCAATTGAAGTGATGCTATAATTGTATATTTCGTTTATATTTTTCTACTTGGTAACTAAAACATTTTAGAACATACCGTCTCTCTTCCTTTCGTGTTGGAAAGGGAAAAGAGTGAAAAGGTCAGAAAGAAAGAGGTCAAGTTTTTGCATATGAGTGGATTATAAGAGTATCGTAAAAAAAGGGAGTTTTTGTGAATGCCATGTGAGGTCAAAAAAAAGGGGTGGGGGAAGGAAAACATGGGACATTTGGTTTAAAGCCATTGTGCCAATTCGCTGGATCGGATGTTGAGATTAGGAGATTGAGCATCCAATGCGCGGATAAGTTCAATCATGCTAGCCTTGGTGGGGTCCTTGACTTGACCTTCCTCGTTAAGAACCTGAGCGAAGATGTGGAGGAATTGAGGAATATGTCCCATGACAAAGCTGTTGTTAGCCCGGAAAAGTGAGAAGATACACTCAAAGACTGGCTCGTTCTCTTCATAGTCGCGCTTCAAGGGAAGTGCAGTGGTGAATGTAGGCAAAACTTGATCAAGAGGGACAGATTCGGGGCTTCTAAGGATCAAACGAGCAACGGCACCGGCAGCGTTGTCAGTAACATTAGGTAACGTTTGACTCTGGAACAATGGGTACAAAGCTCCCAAAATGGTGTTATATTGACTAGAAAGAAAGGGAAAAAAAAAAAAAGAGTTAGAAGAAGAATTCACCAACCACACTTGATAGTCATGCTTCATACCTGCTAACGTCATATTGGGTGTAGGCAGACAAAACACCAAGGGCATATGCAGCGTTACTTCGGACTTCTTCCTCTTGGTCAGCAGCAGCCTTCAAGAAGAGGGTGAGCAATTGCTCAGTGTGAGGAGTAACACCGCCCTTGATGCCACCGATAACTTCACCAAGGCATCCGATGGCCATAGAGCGTTCGGCACCAGTCTTGGTCTTTTTCTGTGACGCATATAAGAGCGTGAGTAATGATATACGCCAGTTATTTCGAGAATCAAATTCGTTCAAACGTCTTTCAACTTACGTAGAACTTGGTGATGTGGGGCAAGAATCCGTTAAAGTAATTAGAGAAATCTTCTCCGATAGCTTGAGCCAAAGCTCCAACCAAATCAGAAGCAGATCCAACAAGCATTGATTCGTACTCTGCTTGTTCATCTTCGTCAACCAAACCGTCTTCGACTTCGTCCTCTTGTTGGCACAAGGCACGCTTTTCGAAGATTTCAAGCAAGTGCTGGCAGATAGGATCAAGATGATCAGCAACAACGGCAGGGCCAATCATCTTGATGGTTTCGACGAATTCTTGGCAGATTTGAACAACCACCATCTTGTCATCCTCTTCATCCCACAACTTCAAAGTGGTGGGTAAAACCAACTTGATCATGCTATCAACGTTGATTTGGACAGAGTACTTCAAAGGCAAGCCAGGGATCCATTGTGCAGGTTTAGACATGGCGTAGAAGGTTTGCAAAAAGGTGAATAAGCTGTTGGTGACAGCCTTACGGACACCTTCGGAAATGTGAGCGGAAAGTAGAACCAGCTCATTCATGGTAGGCTCAACATAGGGCAAGAATTCAGAGCGGGTGTTCTCAAAGATCTCACCGAGAGCATCAGCAGCAATTTCCTTCTCGTCAGCAATGGCAGAGTTGAAGCTGAATGGGTTGAAACCGTCGTCATCATCATCAAAATCGCTGGTGGTAAGATCGATTTCACCTTCCAAGTTGAAGTCATCCTTCTCCTCAGCTTGGCAAGAAGCAATAATGCTAGGCATGATAGTAGGGAGATAGACAGCGAAGTCTTCCTTAAACACGCGAGCAATGATGGAATAGAAGCAGTATGAGCATTCGCGAAGACGAGATGAATCCAATTGCATTCCCTCGATAGCAAGCTGCATGACATCCTGCATGAAAGGAGTAAACATCTGAGCACCAACGGCTTCAGCAACAGCACCAGTGGAATCGGTGGCAACACCACGAAGCAATTGCTCATCGTTGCTGGCCTTCAGGGTCATAAGATGGCGAAGGCGAGGCATGACTTCAGGGAAGTAAGGTTGGAAATTTTCACCAGCAGCATGAGCAGCACTTCCGATAGCAGCAGTGACAGTAGCCTTGGTTTCAGTTTGAGGAGCATTGTCCAAAAGTTGAATAAGCTTCTCCATGAGCATAGGTAAGTATTGCACAACATCATCTCCAAGACCTTCGAGAATAGCATCCAAAGCATTGCAAGCATGCTTGGTAATCTCGGGGTTGGTGTCGTTCATAAGGTTGAACACCAATGGAAGCAAAGTGGAGTGGTTCTCAGCAACTTCTTGATCAAGTTCCTCGGCGAGGCATCCCAATGCCATACAGGCAGCGCGACGAACGATGATTTCGGGATCCTTAAGTCCATGGCATACAACAGCCAAGAGATCATTGAAGTTGGGACGCATGAAATCGGCGCAACCTTCGATGACGACAGCAAAAGCCATCATAGCAGCCTTACGGTAGTTGGCATCAGGGTTTTGCATATAGTTGATGACGTTCTGAAGAACAATAGGGAAGACTTGCTGTGGGGCAATGTTGGTGGCAAGAGAGTTGAGAACCTTGAAAGCGAGTCTGGATGGAGAATCCTCGTCAATATCCTCGGGATCCTCTTCAGAACCAATGGGCATGATTCTCTCAATCATAGGACCAACCAGCTTGAGACTGCGAAGCTTGTTCTGCTTGTAAACAGCTGCCCACATGAGGAAAGACAAGGCCATGACACGAAGGGAATCATCAATTTCGCTATTACCGCCAACATTCAAGAAGAACTCAACAAGTTGTGCAAGATGGTTGGAAAGGAGGGGAGTGTCCAGCATAAGTAGGGTGTCGAAAACTTCAAAGCCCTTTCCGGCATTCTCTTCGTCGCTTTCGGCCAAGCACAGCTCGAGAACATTGACCATACCAGGAACCATCTCTCTAAACATACGGACATCCTCCTTGTTATCAGGTTCAATAAATTCGGCGACCTTTCCTAAAGCTCTGTAGAAATAAGGGGTCGAAAAAGTGAATAAACCGGTCATGCAAGTTGAAAAACACGTTTGATTTCCGCTTACTGAACGGTTGTGACGCGAACAATCTTGCTCTCTGGATCGTTCAAGGTCTTGGCAAAAAGCTCAAACAAGTTGCTCAAGTGCTCCAAGAAGACTTCGGAAACGGTCTCAAACAGGGTGTACAAGCAGTAAATGCCGACCTCGCGGTGAGCGGCGTTGGGGCTGTTGCAGCATTGGTACAAAAACTGTAGCAATTCTTGCCATTTGCCTTCGGGTATATCGATCCGAGCAACAGCAGAAATAACTCTAGCAGCAGCATGAAGAACCAAGTTCCTATAATGCAGATCGCAGATAATCAGCTAATCTAGAGTGACAAAAACATAAGCAACCAATCGATTCAACTTACTGTTGTTCGTGAAGAACAATTTCTAAGAGTTTTGCCCGAATGGTAGCGCTTGTAGGTTCATCTTGTTCTAACCACCACTTGCTAATACGTTTTCGCAACTCAACGCAAGCTAACTGACGGACTTGTACGTGAGGAGACTTTGTGATGATTTCAACCAAAGCAGGGACACACTGAGAAGTGTTGTAAAACTGTGTGTTCAGAGTGGATGTAGCCTACCGGGGGAAATGGGCCAAAGGTTAGAAAAAATGGTTTGGGGCAAAGATGTAGGGGGTAAATGGAAGCAGTGGTTCCAAAAGTAAGCAAGCAGAAAAGAAAGCACACTTACAACTCTAATGGTTTCTGAATCTTGGCCAAGAGCCAATTTAGTCAGGGTATCGTCCAGTCCGGCAACGTATTGCTTGAAATTCAATAAGAATAAGTCATTTGTCAAGTATGCTGTCAAGAAATCTACTACTTACTTCCATGATGAAATAAGCGATCTCTCGGTGTTCGACACGCGCAGCCTTAAAATTTTTCTTCTCGTTTTTTTTTTTTTTTTTTTTTTTTTTTTGGGTTGTGCCTGTTTCGAAGGCTTGTGTTCAATCCCCGCCCTCAAGCTTGTAAAAATCTCCACGCAAATTTCATTTTGCTCCAGTGAGTTTTGGGAGAAAAGGAGGGCGAGACGCAGATGGAAAATGAGCATGAGGTTGCTTCTAGGGATAAAATATGACAGAGCACAGAATCCTTTTGCGTTTTGAAAAATCGTTTCTCTTTCTTCTCCAGCAAAAATGCAGCAGGAAATTCATCAGCCTGTGACATTCACCAATATATTCTACGAAAATTCAGACGAAAGCGCTGATCAAATATCATCGCTCGTATCGTTTCCTCACCAAACATGCTTACCTTTTAGCCCCGTGCGACGCACTTCTGTAAGCGCCGAGTCGATTATACCAAGCAACCTTACACATTATGATAAAGTCGTAATACCAAAGACAGAGTCACAAACTAACTTCATAAGAGAAGCACTAGCGGAGATCTTTCTGTTCAAGGACTTGGACAAGGATCAGCTTCACGACGTCGTAGCCGCTATGAAGGAATGTCCTGTCACGACTGGAACTCGTGTGATCAAACAAGGAGACGACGGTGACTATTTTTACTTGGTGCAGTCTGGTCGCTTGGAGTGTCATATCAGGAAGGACGGTCATTCAAAGCAGGTTGCTGTCTACGGCTCAAAGTCAAGCTTTGGAGAAGTAGCGCTTATGTACAATTCTCCTAGGTCGGCAACTATCACGGCCACTGAGGATACCATTTTATTCGCGCTGGATCGCACTACGTTTCGTAGACTGCTCGTTAATAACATGGCTCACAAGCGAATCACTTATGAAACATTCCTCACGAATATCCCATTCTTTCAGTCTCTTTCAGTTGGAGAGCGACGAAAAATTGCAGATGCGTTAGAGCCAAGAACGTTTGATGACCAAGATATCGTGATTGCTCAAGGGGATGCTGGAGACTATTTTTATTTGATCGTGTCGGGCAAGGCGGAAGTAACGAACTCTATCAACAAAACTTCTGGCAACACAACGCTTGTAAAGGGTCAATACTTTGGAGGTAAGAAAATAGAAATCCAGACTCTATAGGTCCTTAACACCTGGGTAATCATAATATCAACCCCCCACCGGCGTTTTTCTAACCCCTTTTTTCTCTCTCTCTTTTCTCTACCCGCTGCTACGTAGAATGCGCCTTGATCAAGGATGTTCCGCGCACGGCTACAGTGATCGCGCGTGGTCAGCTTAATTGTGCTGTCTTACCCCGCCAAGGATTTCAGCGTCTCCTTGGTCCACTTTTTGATAGCATGGATGGTCGTCAGCAATATGTATGAAGTCCAACATCTGACCTCTCCTTACTGCACCTCATGTAGAGTCCACACATCACTGATGTTACAATTGTCTCCTCTGTTCATAACAATACTTTCAATGACAAGTTTTAATTTCACGCTTCAATAATTTAGTTTCAACTCACACGCGATCATGTATGATTTTTTGTCGCTCTTAATTTTGGTTTCCTAACAAAGTTCTTTTTTTTTTCGCCAAACTGAAGTGGATATTTGAGTAAAAGAAAGTATGGGGGGTTTTGATTGGTCTTTTCTAATGCGACTTGATATCACATAATAAACGTGTGTTCTATTTGAAAATAAATTTGTCAGGCGATGAAATCATAGACCAGCATTGGTCTACAAGTTATCACATAACACTTTGTTTTGTTGCCTTGACGTACGTACGGTGAACATAAATTTAAAGGAAATGATCAAAACCTTCATCAGAATTTATCTTTATATTCTTAAATTACTTGGTTGAGACCGCTTGGCAGCTGTTAATCTCGCCTTGACAAATGCAAATATTTAACTTCAATGCTACTACAATATGGAGTGTAGGCTGATGCCACAGGGCCAAACAGGATTTTAGACGTTGATAGTGCATAATAATTTTCCTATGCCAGTTTATAGCAGTATTAATTTTGCTAGTGATAACTTTTGACCATGCATATTCACCCGCTTCGCCCACCACACCATTGTTTAACTTATTTAATCTCATCACTTTACTCTGCTTCAATCCATGCTACGACCTTTTCATATTTAATGGCAAGTAAACTTATAGCTGGCGAAATAGCGTTCTTGTTTGCAAATAAATACGGATTATATGCTGTACACGTGGTCAAACTTGGGGTTCAACAAGGCTTTATTTTTGGTCACTGAGATGAGTATTTGCAATAGCATATCTTAGTGCAGGAACCGCGGCAAGCATGACTTAAAAATAGTAGAATGAAACCAAGTTATGGGCCAGCTTCAGTTGGTGCGAAAGGAAAGCTAGAAGGAGAGGGCAACATCTCATGGTAACTGTATCGCGAAATAACGACAAAAGCAATGGAAAGGGCGCACTACAAAACATGATGAGGATCCTGCTAGTGTGGCGGCATCTCGGACAAGAGCGATATAATAGAAATATAGTAAATAAGTAAGTACGTTCCCAAACCGTGCGTGTAATTATTCTCTCACTTTTCTATATTACGCTTTTGTATCTTTACACTCACAGATGATACTTACCGTGTTTTCCTTCATGTGGTGAAACTTTCGCTTTGACACAAATTACTGCAGAATCCTGAAATGGAAAATGCAAGAGAAGTGACCTATCTGGTCACTGGCGATCATAGACAATGTAGCTAGTAGTCATTGTTTTTTTACATTGACCGTAGCTTTTTCCAGAGGAAACGTTTAAGGAGTTAGGCACCCGGGTATTTCATCTTTACTTAGCTACCAGCGAACACTACCCATATATCTTAGAGCCACTAGCCGGAGCGGAAGCGAGCGTCTTCAGAAAAACGGCAACTGCTCATCATTCTGACTTGTTTGTTACCAGAAGGCAAGCTGGACGCGCTATAGCTGGTAGCACAGGTTATTCCGTGAGGTACTTCCCCCACCCAAATCTTCGGGGATCCGTGTTGCAAACTCTCGCAGCGGCAGTACACGTGCGGCTTACCGATGGTTACTAGTGCATCTTTGCACATTGTGCACTTGCATATTCAGAGCACAAAGGTCGCAGTGAATAAGGCGTCATGATTTGCGCTGTCATTATTACTGATGCCATATAATGAGCTGCAATGCTTATCTTTTAATGTAACCAAGGACATAGATATGCTTTTTTCATTATCTCATACTAAAAGTCAACCCGCATTACCTGGCGTTGAAACTTGGGCCTCAACCGGGCCGGTGTAACATCAGCCCCAAATGCAAGAAAAATCTACAGTGTTGATAACCAATTATCTCAACACGAATGGATGCATTGATGCCAAACATGGCAACCTTTGCCTAATTACTCTAGGAAAGTGCCACACTGTGAAATTCAAATAAAATACAAAAACATATAAATACACAATGAGTTCGATCATGCGGCGTGCTCTAGGCTAAACCTGTTCAACTTGCATTTAATGTTGTTCTCTACTCTCGCTGCCACAGTCTTTGGCTCTATCGTCGCCTCCGCTGTTCCTGCTTCTATTCCCACTGGCACTGGTCATACTTGCCCCTCCAAGGAGTTGTGGTCTTGCTCTACTGCTGCTTTGTCGAACTCTACTGATGGCTGCTGTGTCGGTACGAAATTTGCCTTTTTTACTTTGTTAATTTATGCACTTCGTCGGAAGATCAAATAATCTCATTTACCGATTTATGCTTGCTTTACTTACACTAGAGAACAAGTCCGGTTTGGTGATGCTTGCCGCATTCTGGGATATCGTAAGTATTATGATAAAATAATATAGTGACAATATACAGCACTACATAGAACTTTTGCAAAGCTGCTTGCTAACTGCTTCGTCCTCACTTTAGCATGCCGGATCTCTCTATGATTTCACCATCCACGGAACATGGTCTGACCACTGCACTGGTAATACATCAATGCATGATTGTACGGCCGATAACTTCCCCATGTTCACACTTTTTTCTCCTTTTGTATTTTAGGTGGTACCTGGGATCAGTTCTGTGACAGGCAAGTAGAAAGACTCATCGCAATTACTAGCCTCGCTCCAAATTAACTATTTCCTACAGCGCCAGAGAGTATCAAAACGTCACTGCTATTCTACAGGGTCTTGGTGAATACCAATTGTTGCAAGAAATGAACAATGTCTGGACCAACAGCGAAGGCTCCACCGACTCATTCTGGGCTCACGGTACGTAATTGAGCTTAAATTTCGCAGGCTCTATATCATCAATCGACCTCTGCTAACGTAAGGTTACATTGCAGAATGGGGCAAGCACGGTACCTGCTTCTCTACTTTCAATCCTTCCTGCTACAGCAACTACAAGACTGGACAAGAAATGGCTGATTTCTTCCGCATGACCGTTAACTTTTACCACAAGTTCAATGTCTACAAGGCTCTTGAACGTCACAACATTGTCCCCGGCCACAAGTACAAGACTGAACAATTCACCAAGGCTCTCGTTAAGGAATTCGGTGCCGTTCCTAACCTTCAATGCGATTACACCACTGGCGAATTGAACGCTGTCTGGCTCTACTTCCATGCTAAGGTAAGCATTGACTTTCCCAAGTGACATTAATAGTAGGGAGTAGTTTTTTTTAACCATTTGTCTGCAGGGACCCGTTCGTAATCTTGAACTTCGCCCCACTGTTCCCAACGCTGCCAATGGATGCAATGACACCATCCCCTACCCCACCAAGTACCCTGGTGAAATCAACGGCCACTACCCTGAGCTTACCACCAAATTTAATTTCTAAAATGCGGCTTCACTAGCAACGTGAGCACAAAAACTTATAGTATAACTTATATAGCCCCATGCAATATAATACACATGTCAGTGCCTGTGGCATTGAAACCAATTCAAACGGCTATCACATTGTTCTTGAGAATTATATTGTTTAGTCTACAATTTAAGACCAGAGTTTACACACCGGTCTTATCAGTCACTTGCATAAACGAACGATTTCTTTTTTTTAAGTGTTTAAGAGTATGTATTTTTTTTTCTTGTCTGTAAAAAATGGTTTGAAAAAAACTAACACACAATGTCTATATACAACTGCTGGGGTGGGCATCATGAAGGAATATTACAAGTAGAGAGGAAAAAGCGGTACTGAAATGGAGTAACAAATTATTTTCACAGACGACGTGAAAAATGGAATAGTAAAAGTTGGAGTTTGTTGTTAAGTCATTTTCTTTACGCTGAGGCTTGAAGAACTGGAGAAGCAGTGTTGGTGACTTGATGTTGCTTCTTTTGCTCAGTAAGCTGTTGCTTTGCCTTCTTTGAAGCCATGAAAGCGGCTCTCATCTTGAAGTAATCCTTGTGGAGACCACATTCGGTCTTTTCCTTGCCTTCCCATCGACCACTGCGTTCATCGTCCTTGGAAGCAGGCTTATTGGTGCTGTGCCAGTCACCAATAGAGTTGTAGCCTTGGTCAACAAGAGCGTTGTAAGGCACCTCGTTCGCCCTGATGTAAGTACGAACTTGTTGAAGATCCCAGTAAGCCAATGGGTTGAGCTTGATGAGACCAGTACCGTCGACTTCAATGACGGGAATGGCAGCACGGTCACCCTTTTGGCTTCTGCGACGGCCGGTGATGATGGATTTAACGTTCAATTCATCATAAGCACGGCGAGCGGGTTCGACTTTGACAAGGAAATCGTAAGCATCTTCATCGTTTTCCCAAAGCTTTTGTCCATGTTGACGTTCAAAGTCGGCAACGTTATCGCAATCTACTGGCTTGTAGACCTTAAGTGGAACATCGTAGGTATCAACGCAACGCTTAGCGAGGTCCAATGTTTCTTGGAAGTGGTAAAGTGTATCCAGGAAGATGAGTGAGACGATGTGATCTTTTTGACGTTGGACGCTAATCTTATTGATCATATCGAGGGTAATCAAACCTGAGGAGATCATTGATGATTAATACCTAAATATTTCAGTACTGAAAACAAGGTGTTTTTTAAAAGTACTTACCAGTCAACCCAAAGGCTGTGGTTTGGTACAAGTTGGGCAAGTTATCGATGGCCCATTCCAAGACTTCCTGAGGAGAAAATTTTGCGAGCTGGGCATTAAGTGCTTCCAAGCGTTCAGGAGTCAAGTCATCGCCGGATTGGATGGTGTATTGTGTGCTGACAGGCATATTATCTATTTTTTTTCTATTACTGTAGGATCACAAAAGTGTAGAGAAAAGTAGTATCTGACGAAGCCGCGTTTAGTTTATATAGTGTACGGTGCTTGGTTGAAAGTGGTGGAGACACGTCGGAATTTGGAAATCGGATCACCATCTGGCCAATCGCATTGACTTGAAATTGCGAAATTCGACTCTCGATGTTCGTCACTTAATCTAATGGACCGGCTTATAAACCCATCCATTACAAATTCTTCTCCGGCTGCCCCAGATGAATATCGCCTTAAGCGCTATTTATCGATCCTTCCGCCACACAATTAATAAACACTGTTTTCTTCTTTGATGATCATGTTGTGGTAATTTATAGCTTTTAAACAATGGATCAAATTAACAACCTACGACTTCAATGTTGGATGAACCTTGTTCAAACAATTAGGAAACTGCCAAGAATAAAATCGAGTCTAAGTGCAAAAGTAAATCGAAATCTCAAAGTAGTCACCACAGCAACTGTACTTTTTCCTCATAGCTGTATCAATCACAATCAACTTCAAAAGACAATGTACAGTTTATAAGCTTGGGACGGAGTCTATGAGAATTCAGCGTGCGATCTAAAAGATATGCTTTTAGGATAAACCATTCTCGAGGAGCTGGAAAACGTCTGAGTGGTTCGGAAAAACATCCATGTTACAAAATATGGGATTTATTTCGGAAGAGCCCTCAATTCACGATATGAACCTGCGATAGGCATTCAGGGATCAACAAATTACACTGGCCCCGAATAAATGCTAACAATTCTGTGTAGGGTTATTATTTTAAAAAATTAAAGGCGTCATGGTCTAACGCAGAGACATCTGCCAAATAGCGTACATTTGTGATTTTACCAGTTTTGCACAGATCAACCGAATCCCCAACTTACGTGCTCAGAAATCCTGCTTTTGATTTGTCAGACCCCCGCTTCGATATGCCAAACCCCCCAATACGCAAGAGATTCGCGCGATATGAATTTTGACAAACCTTCCAATTTGTGACCTTACTGTGATTGAATCATCACTGTTGAAAAAGGTATTTACTTTCATCTGAAATGTATCAGCGCCTTATTTCTTTTACAGTCCCCGAGAGGCCACGTAAGACATAACGGGGTTACGTGGATGGCTCGTCCCCGTAACCACGCTTATGGTGATACCAAGCGGAAGTCGTCATATAACGCGCACGTTATGGTCACACTCTGCAAATATAGCCACCACGAAGAAAATAAACCAAAAAATAGAATAAAAAACTAAGGTAGATTTTTTATATGGAAAAAAAGTTATGCTTTTAAGGCGATGTGATTAGTAGGATGATCGAACAAGAGTTTGCGTGGTGGCAGAATGTTGTCCTGCTCAGTCTGTCGGACAAGCTTGAATAGACCAGTACCGATAGACATTGGAATACCCTATGAATGGACAAGGAACTTTAGTATATGCTACGTGAATATGGAAATAATACACACTAGTACAAAGCTTACCATGATAATCTTTTCTGAAACTCCTTCGATTGCGTCTCGCTTACTGTACAATGATGCGTCGAATAGATGGTCCGTAGTCTTTTCAAAGGACGCCAACATAAGCACACTGTCCTTCATCTTGGAAATACCGAAACGTGTGATTCCAAGCACTTCGCCCTATAAAGAAGGTCAGTTGCCATCAAAAAGACAAAACCAAATGCATTCATTCGAAATTTTACCTTGCTAGTCATAATATCTCCTAGCAACATGACGTGACGAGGATCGATAGTCATACCGTGCTTATCCATCGTGAACTGAATTTCATGAATGATAGTGTTTCTAAAGTACATCAAGGTTAAGAAGTTGTGTATAACATATATACAATCAGACTGTAGCCATGAGTCTCACCTTGCGGCTTCAATGCCAAGAACTTGAGCAACCTCCATAATGTGGTTAGACGTGGTCAAGCGACCAATGATACCGTCTGTAGTCATGACCTGTAGCAAGCCGTAGCCTTCGACTGCAAGTTCCTTCTCACCGCTACCACCTTCTTTCTCAGAAATGACGGCACGGACCACAGAAGGCAAGCCCTATTTTCAAAATAGAATAAAGAGTAAGAAGGAATGGCTTCTGCCAAGTTACACTAGCAGCCATGATAAAATTGCATACCTTAATGATGATGTGAGGAAGGGCTCTCTTAAGTCTCTGCATCTTAAAGTACAAAGGTTCCTTTGACTTGTCGTCAGGGTCAGCAGAGATTTGGACACGAATCATGTCAGGAGGGCTAGAGTACACGGACTTTCCAATCTTAAGCTTTGGAGCATTGGCAATGCAGTCTGCTATTTCATTGACGTTGGTTTCCAACTAAAGAGGAATGTCAGTAACATGAACGCCAGTACGCATATTTCAAATTGCTTTGTGCGAGCAAAATTCTTACCTGTAGTTTGCTGATAGCCGACATATCAATCTTAATAGCAAGGTAGCAGTCATTTGGCGTGAATACATCTTCAATGTACTCTGCGATTTCTCCAAGGGTTGTCTTTTCAATTCTAGCCTTCACCACTCTGGCGGCTCGAACATCACGATCGGACACCAAGTGAGCAGTAATGATAGGGGTTGAAATAATCTTTGAAGCGTTGATAATTTCCTTGATACGAGGGACACCAAGTGTAATGTTCATGGAGGCGACACCAGCAAAATGGAAAGTCTTCAACGTCATTTGAGTACCGGGCTCACCAATAGACTGTGCACCGATAGCACCGACAGCAGTACCAGGTTCGATTTTAGCCTTCATATACTTGGAGAGACAGACATTAAGGAAACCACGAAGTTGTCTTTCGGTGACAGTATATTTGTTGTTGACAATGGCTTTAACGTCATCTATTGAAAACAAAGCAGTGTAAGTCATTTGATGATCCGATGCTATTTTCCCATCCATACGGGTACACCCATAGTCTAGAAGATGATTGTGCACTCACCAGTAATATCCTCATCAATATCAATGTCCATGTAATCCTCACTAGGCATAGCCAGACCAGCTTGGAGTTTATACATTTGACGGATCTTAACCAAGCGGTCGGCAACATTATTGCGAATGAACTTGAGAGTGGATTGAATGAAGGATTCCATACAATTTGCCTTCCAAATTGGACGTTTAAGTTCCTCCTCTGTGATGTGCATAATTTGCCATGGCAAAAGAGCAGCATCACCGACATGTATCCCGATACTGTTGCGAATGTGGTTCATGTTGCGCTCATATTCTACAGGAATACCATCACCTTCAATCGTCATAGGATCCAAACCATCATCACCATAACGGAACTGGACAATAGCACCTTCAGAATTACGAACCGACAAGTCGTAAAAGGTAGTCAAATCTTCAAACGCCTTCATAAGACGACGCGCCATGTAACCAGTTTCAGCAGTCTTGACAGCTGTATCAACCAGACCTTCACGACCAGAAATAGCGTGGAAAAGGAACTCATAGGGAGTAAGACCAGTAAAGAAAGAATTGCGAACGAAACCTTTGGCAGCGGGTTGTTTGGAGTTTTTCAAAAAGTGTGGCAGAGAACGATCCTGGAAACCATTTGGAATACGAGTACCGCTAATAATTTGTTGACCGACACAAGCAACCATTTGAGACACGTTAATCTGAGAACCCTTGGAACCACATCGGGCCATGATACTGGGAGCGTTATGGTTGTTCAATTCCGTCATACAGACTTTACCCAGGGCTCCACGGACTTCAGACAAGATACCAGACACTTGAGATTCCATCGTTTGTTCTTCGTCACAACCTGCCATAGTTTCAAGTTGACCTGTTTCCAATTGATGAATGACATCGTCACACTTTTTGTATGCGGTGGCAATTTGTTCATCTTTGATGTTGCGAAGACGTTCACCAGGAGTTACATCACTGATTCCAATAGAGAAACCTTGATTGGCGAGCCAGCGAGCACAAAGCTTGGCCAGACGGTTCATGCACTTTGCAGATTCAATCGGTCCATAATCACGCAGAACGATATAAAACACCGAGTTTTTGTTTCCGTCACCCACCGTCGCCTTGTCCATCAAACCGCACATGATCTCACTATTTCGAATAACCAACCAACCATCAGCCGGGCAAAGGTCATTAGCTCGTTTGTCAGATTTGATGAAAGATTTGGTCTTGGTTTCCAGATTGATGATAATGTTGCTTTCGGTATTGGGTCGGAACAAAATATTGAAAATCTGCTTGCCAGTCCACAGACGTTGTGGCTTCCAAATAGCTGGAGGCGGGATAGTGACTTTGAGTTCAGCATCACCCATCATGGAGCAGACTTGAACAAACATGGCGCGGGTATAGAAGCGATCCTTTCTAGTAATAAGGTAGGCGGCTGTGATGAAATCTTGTGTTGCGGCAATCAAAGGTTCTCCGTTTCGAGGTGTAACCAAGTTGTTTTTGACGCCCATCAACTCGATGGCTTCAGTCTTGGCTTCTTCGGTTTGTGGTAAATGCATGTTCATTTCGTCACCGTCGAAATCAGCATTGTAGGGTGCACAAACACATTCGTTGAATCGGAAGGTTCTCCATGGCTTGACCTTGGCATAATGCGCCATGATGGACATTCTGTGAAGTGAAGGCTGTCGGTTGAACAAGACAACATCGTTATCTGAAAGATGCCGTTCGACAATATCTCCAATCTTGAGTTCAGCAGCAATGTATTGGCGATTACCAAACTTCAAAAACTTCTTGAACCCGCTACCTGCGAATTGTACATAGTTTGCACCAGGGTGAATATCTGGTCCATTAATGACATGCTGGCGCAGGCGATGAATGTTATGTTCGAATACTCTTTCAGGATAGGTAAGAATTTTGGCTACACGTTCTGGAACAGCGACTTGGTCAATTCGCATGTTTGGATCTGGTGAGATAACGGTACGTCCAGAAAAGTCAACACGTTTGCCGGACAAATTTCCTCTGAAACGACCTTGCTTTCCCTTTAGGCGCTGACAAAGACCACGACTTGGTTTTCCCATGTTGGCCGATGGTACACCGGGCAATTCACTGTTAATGTACATAGCAGCTGTAAGCTGTAAAAATTCCCATTGCTCCATCAAGTTCATGATCGTGATGCC
This sequence comes from Umbelopsis vinacea, assembly GCA_016758895.1. Lineage (NCBI taxonomy): Eukaryota > Fungi > Mucoromycota > Umbelopsidomycetes > Umbelopsidales > Umbelopsidaceae > Umbelopsis > Umbelopsis vinacea. The sequence goes on along the minus strand of JAEPRA010000020.1, from coordinate 197,365 downwards.
CTTTTCGAGACCGGCTCTAATAATCGCATTGGTGAAAACTATTTCCGTCAATTTAGCTGTCAAATCGTCCTCATTGCTACTGCCATCATCTTGTGGGACCGATGGGCGAATACAGACAGGTGGAACAGGAAGATATTGCCATATATAAAGTTCAGGTCGACCATGCGCAGGATTTAAGCCAAGCAGCTCACAGTCCTATTCAGTGATAACGAGACGTCAATTAGGGAATCTGACGAGGAGATGTAACAAATGTGGGATACTGAGACTTACCTCTGGTGAAATGCGCTGAAATAATTTAAGTACTTTAAGTGGATTCATATCGTCTTGGGCTTTATTGATATGACTCTTGATTTCCGGCATAGTCTTGATGGACTCGGCAAACGTTTTCTCAAAGTCTATTTTGAGCTTTTCATTTCTTTTTGAGTCCTTTTTGAACAGGTCGTGTGTAATTTTGAGTGCTCCAACTTTCTTAACGGTACCATTCAAGGCACCGCAGTGTGGACAATTGTTGTGCTTTCTGCACCTTGTATTGATGGCCTTGACAACACGCTCGCGAGTAAGGTTATCCATACCAGGTGTACGCAATCGCTTTAAGTAGGCTCGTCTATCCGTCTCATCCAGCATCACACGACTGCAGGTCTATAAGAGGCAATGAGGTCAGCTCTCTATGACTCTAATTCCAACGTTTTGTTGGCATAACATACCTTGCAGATTTCTTGTAAGATGGCAATGATGGCCTTGAAGTAGCCAATGTGAAATACAGGCAAAACAAGCTTGATATAACCGAAATGGCCAGCACAATCTGCCATTTTTTGTCCACAAGTTTCGCAAGTACCAACTTTCGAGGACGTACCCTAGTAAGCGTGACAAAAGGTCAATGCGAGAGTCGTTTTCAACAGAATGCATGTATCGAAGGTACATACCAATCTCAAGTCGAGCACACCATGTTTAACAGGCGTTCTGTCTGGCATGTTGTACAAATCTCGTTGCGTGACCTCGAACTCGGCGATCTTGACCATCTCCTGAGGAGACAGCACACCGAATTGGATGTGCTTACTAGAGAATCAGACATGGCGTTAGTAATGGAGTCTCTATCGCTGACATTCGTCTTCGGCTACAGTTGTTTGCTTTGAATGTTGTCGCATGACAAGCATTGAAGTCAACAACAATGGCATCCTGCTTGTACGTACATTTTTTTTGGCGTTATGTCAAGCACCTGTTCCTTCATGGCGAACACTCAGTATGGGGGTGAAGAAGTTTTACGGAATAGATATCTAGAGTAAATCAAGCCAAATTATAGGAATTCAGGGTTGCAAAGCATATGCATGCAGCAAAAAAACGACTTGTCAACGAGACTTGACGAGGTCCGCAGCGAGAAAATAAAAAATTGTAAAATTTTCACAGTCACTCTCTACTTTTCCATTGTGTGTTTTGCTGTGCTTTCAACCCCACCATCAGCAGTTTCATTTTGGCGAGCACTTTCTACTTTGACTCATTGTAAACAGCACGCTCAGGTTCATAAAGCGATATCCAGTTCAAATTAAGTTTCTCGAAGAATGCTAAGCATGCCGTATTGGCTGATATCGATTGCAAAACCTAGGACAAACGCGGTGACAATATTGTTTAAATATACAGGGCTTCTTCCCTAAACTTGTGTTCCAATCATGAACAGAATCTCTGCGCGGATTCATCACCATTTAGCCAATAGTTCAAGTGCACAAATGTTTTTGGGCTGCATTTTTTATTTTGTTTTACTGGCGCAAAAAAAAAGAGTACTTGAAGAAGAAGGACAAACAATGGAAAGGAAGAAGAACAAGATCAGAGTCTGTAGAAGGCAAAACGATTAGAATCAGCAGTATTGTAGCCACACATTGTTGCGTCTTCCATCTACTTACTCACTGTAGGAGAAAATAACGTATGGTCAGTCAGGATCATGTTTCCAACATACCAATGAGCAAATGGACAACTTACGTGAAAATAAACAGGTTGTTGGTAGCGGCAACGGCGATGGAATTTTCTTTGGGATGCCACGACGCGTGCAAAATCTTCTTATTGAAGTCAATTGCATCAACATTGAAATCGTCTCGTTTTCGGTTACCAGTCATAGTCATCTTGTTCTTGGCCGAGCCCACACGTTTAGCCTTGAAAGCACTCTTATCAGCTTGCAGAGTAATATCTGACTTGCCCTCGTGGTCGTAAATGTGGAAGTAATTATTGTAAGATCCAGTCAAGACGGAACTAGAAACGAAATTGAACAACGTTAATGATGGCCCATGATTGAATCAGAACCCTTAGTCATAAACCGCCCATACCTTCCGTCTCCGCTAAAAGTACATTCGAACTTGTCAAAGATACAATCATTCTCATACAAATCGCACAACTTGTTTCGAAGGTGGTCATGAATGTTAATGGTCTTGACAGGCTTGCTCTCCATGTTGATATCCCAAAGTTTCAGAGTAAGATAGTCACGAGAGAGGATATATCGACCATCCTTGCTGAATTTGACATCAGATATCGATGAAATGATCTCTGAAAAGAACGACTTGTTGGAAGGATCTTCTTCTTCCTCAAACACTGTGTGGCGTGACTGAGTTTAGTACGCCATATCATTTCCAAATGTCATTCCCGTTAGCTTTACCTTTGCTGTGCTGATCGCACAGTGCCGACTCGCGCATGTCACCAAGTTTAATGGTTCCTTTGCTGCTACTATACATGAACAAGTTGCAGTGAAGGGGATGGAATTCTGCTGCGGTAATAACCTCCGTGAGTTCCTCCATGTTAACAGGCTTAATGTCGACGATGTCTAGAAACAAAAATCCATCAACGTTAATAATGATGATCCCGCTTACTTCATAGGAAAGGGGGGGGGGAAAGTTCTTACTGAAGCTTTGATCTGAGACATCCAAGTTCCAAAGGTTGATTCGAAGATCATCAGCAGATATGTAGGTTTCTCCATCCGAGTTAATGGATATAGAGTTGATATGGTAAGCATGCGCTGAAAAGAAATGGTCGCGTAAGTAAGGTTTGAAAGTCATCTACAATGAAATGATAGTAAGGTTCAACATACCATTTGCATAGATTTTTCGCGGGACGGCGGCAATGATTGTATCGTGATGCGTCAACTTCGGTAAGCGCAAGTTGCCAGCAGATATAGGAGAACCGCCGAGATTATTGGAAGTTGGTAGACTGGGCCGGAGCATGATGCCGTCCTGGTGAAGTGGGGTTTCTTGCACGATTTTTAATGTCTTCTCGAATACCTTCCAGAGTTTGATTGTTTTATCTGTAAGGGAGGTCAGTAAGTATACAGGCCGAAAAAGTAAATGATTATATCATCACACCCGTGACTTCATGGGGGTCATGAAATGAAAAAGACAAGTACCGTTGGTAGACAAAAGGAAGTGGGCAGCATTCTGCCGCCTGCACCATTTTATCTTGTTAATCTTCTCCTCAATTTCCAAACTCTTCAAGTAATCGAATTCGGGCTCATGTGACTGAAATTCAGTATGGAATTTGTATTCGCAACCTCGTTTCTACAAGCAGGCAATAGTATGTTAGAGCGATTTGTCATGCATAGACATCAAGCGGGGATGAAACCGAAATAGTGAACTCACGCTTTCGTTGCGTTCAAAAAGAACGACTCTGCCACCTTTGTCACCAGTTGCAAGATAGTCACCAGTGTGATCGAACTCTACGGTAGAGATAATATCGGCTACGAATGAAATAAAAAGAGAACAAAAGTTAGCCGTCAAAAGTATAAACTCAAATGGAGTGTTCGGTATTCATGGATGGCACCATCCGTTACTTTGCAATAGAAAGTCGTTATGGCAAGGCGTTTAGCGATAGTAATTACTCCGAATCATATAGTATAACTACATAGGAGTAAATCAACCCATATGAAGCAGTATCGATAGAGTATGAGGATTTGACGTTTGCGCGCAGGTCAACAAGTTTTTAGCGAGTCTCCTAATGTCACTGCAAAGAGCCGTGGGGTCATGGTGGGCTTCAACTCGGTCATGACCCTCTCGACAACACGGATTTGTCATTATTGACAGCATCTTTGACACTAATATGAGAGTTTGCAAGCAGGTTTCGTTGATAGGTCGAGAGAAAAGGTGTAAAATGCTCATGATCTGCGCCGGTTGCAGTGCGCAGGTGGATAAAGAATAAAAAAATAAAAAAAAAATAACAGCGATGAATACCTTCTGTAATGTCATCAGAATCTCCCTTATCACCAAAACATTGAGCGAATTTCCAGTTATGCTCAGGCTCGGCCATTGTGAAAGTACAGTTGTGCGGGGAGGAGAAAGTATAAACAAGTTGCTTTGAAGGTTGTTTGCCTGAGAGGTTCTTGAGTGCGAGAGGCGCGCAATTTCAAGCAGCAGTCTCACCAAAACCAAACCCCACCGGCAAAAATGAGCATGACGTCGATACTTCCTTCACATTCTCGTCTCAGCTCCACTGTAACTTTTTTCCAAACCGTACAGGCAGCAACTAAATATACCAAATGTCTGGTTTAACTGTCATCTGGGTCTTTCTGTTATGCACCCTTATTAGCGTGGCTTCTTATTTTGTCATACCTAAAAGTTCTAATCAAACGTAGGTTGATCCCCCCATGTTGATGCGGAATCCGACATTTGATACTAAACCTGATTATAACCCGACAGTGTCATACGAACGTGTATTATCCTTTCCATAGGCTGCTGCTATCTCATGTAAGATTTGTTTTCTATCTATATACTGTGCTTGATCGTCTTGCTGAAGTATGATTGTGCTATTATGTATTTTAGGTGGGCGATAACTTACATGGCTCAACTGCACCCTGTCGTCAACCCCATACGATCTGATTTACGAGGCCATCACGAATAAAAAATGCCTCATACATCCATGTAGACTTACTACTTTCGCACATCCTCGTTCTTTTTTTTGTCGTTTCTTTACATTATTAAAAACTCGTCCACTCTTGGCCACCAGAAACTTTGCTGTCTGCCACGTTGAAGGGCTCCAAGTGGCGGACATTTAATGTTTTTTGGTCTTTAATGGGTTTGCCCTTGAATCTTATGGTTTTACACCAATGCTTTCACAATCAACTCTCTTTGGCTTAGCAGCAGCGACGTTGGCCTCTATGGCTGCTATAATACGCTATTCCCATGATACTTTGACCATTTCATTGGGATTTGCAACTATTGCTGGCGCTGTATCCTACTATATGCTGCCTCAGCTGATTCCCGTCTTCATCCTTTCCAACATTGTCGGCAAAGATGTTCTCAAGAGGGACCGACCAGTGCTGTACGTGTCTCGAGATAAATGATTTACTATCTTTTTTTATTCTATCCGTCTGAATCTTTCGCTAATCAATTCATCTGTTCACCTCAGAGCCGAGACAATGGGACTGCCAGCCGCCATCATTTACCTCGTAGCCATGTTTCTGTTCGTTCCTTTTCCCTTCATGTCTTTCTTCAACGGCACTGCTACTTTGGTTTATGACGAGCAACCTGTTGCCGGAGTTTTTCCTTACCACAAAGTAGGTACATCATTACTGTATAGTCTTCGCGTTGAGATCCATGGCATTAACAAAAGTTTGTCATGCAGCTTTCGGAAATTCTATCTGCACTTCTCGCTATTCAGTCCATGGCATTACTAGGATTTGCTGATGACGTTTTTGATGTTCGATGGCGTTATAAGGTATGGTTTCCTGCGATCGCGGCCATACCATTGTTGATCGTCTACTACACCAACTTTGGAGAGACTTCAGTAATGGTACCTTTACAACTTCGACCTTACCTTGGTGACTTGGTGGAAATGGGTAAGTCAATTAGGCTGTGAGGATTGTATATTGACATGTGGCTGAGAACTGCTCTATAGGATGGCTGTACTATGTATTTATGCTGCTATGCTCTGTGTTTTGCACGCATAGTATCAACATTCTTGCTGGAATCAATGGCCTAGAGGCTGGCCAATCTCTAGTTATTGCGCTCTCAATTGCTATCAACGATCTTCTATTTATTCAAGACAAGCAGGCAACTTCGCCCGCTGTTGAGACACATTTATTCAGCTTATACCTTATGCTACCTTTCATCGGTGTGACAGCTGGTCTGTTATGGCATAATTGGTGAGTTTGCACCTAGGCATTGAACCGCTTCGTTTTCTCAGTGCTGACAATGTACTTTTACGCAGGTATCCAGCTCGACTTTTTGTTGGAGACACATACTGTTACTTTGCTGGAATGACATTTGCTGTTGTTGGCATACTTGGACACTTTACAAAAACCCTCATGCTGTTCTTTATACCACAAATATTCAACTTCATATACTCGGCACCGCAGATCTTTCGATTTATCGAATGCCCTCGTCATCGCATGCCAAAGTACAATCCTGAGACTAACAAACTCGAACCATCCATGGCATCTCTCCAAAAAAAACCAGTCGGCAAGCTTGGAAAGATTATTTTGAAATTATTCTCTACATTTGGACTGGTTCGCATTATTTACAACGAGCAAGGGGAGCCGACCGATTGCAATAACTTTACTCTCATCAATTTGGTATTGGTCTGGTTCGGGCCCATGAACGAAGGGCAGACTACAGCTGTCATACTTCTCATCCAGGGACTCTGCAGCTGTATAGGATTTTTCATTCGATACAAGTTGGTACAATATGTATATTGAGGTGTCCCCACCGAATATTAGATGCATAAGCATGTCGTCATGCAACCTTGTAACCTTTTAGGGCTTGGGTTAGTAACCAAGACAGAATAGACACCTCTCGGGAGCTATCATAATAATTGAACATAAAATAATCAGCTTCATACAAAGGAAGAAATGGCTTATTCACGGTAAAGAACGTCCTGTATGTCATTATGGAATCAGAAGCTATTAGTCGGACTGCTAAAAAGACCAAGGTGATCCCGATGGTCGAAAAATAAGAAGAAAAAAATTCCGCCTGCTATCAATTCACCTTTGAGCATTGCTTCTTTTCTCAACACACGTTATTGATCACCACCAGCTGAATGTCGGTATCACCCAGTGAAGAGCGCGGAAGATCGCGACGACGTAGCTGCTCGCGGCGTCCGTCTTCCATTTCAATACAAGAGACGGTAAAGCCCGCACCAACTCGATTCCGAGCTCTGCGAATGGACGAAGCGCAAATTGCAACCATAAAGAATCGCAAAGTTCGCGAGTTTTATGAAGTAAATATAGTTCTTGAAATTTCCTCTTGCTAAGTGAATATCGCTTTGACTAATACAGCGTATTTTGCATCCATAGCATCAAAATGAAATGGTCGATCGGTTTTTGGAAGTCGATCATATCATAGAATCTTTGGAACGAGGAGAAAATCCTCTTGAAAATATCACAAATGAGGTTGAAGATGAAGAAAGCGGTATAGCAAACGGGTCCAGCGAGCCTTTACTAGCAAAACCAAACTTAAGGAAGTCTCACTCCCAGACAATCGTACACCTGGCCATCAATCTATCCATGTTGGCTAATGTCATACTTTTTGTGACCAAGGTTGTAACTGCCTACGTCTCTAATTCTATATCTATTTTGGCATCCGCTTTCGAGACACTCCTAGACCTGCTATCAAACGCCATCATTTGGTACACAATCAGAGTTATTAAGCACGAGGACTATTACGGATACCCTATTGGAAAGGTAAGCATATCAAGTCAAAGAGACCGAGAAAGTGCTTTTAGTCAAATTTTTGTAACCATCTTTCCTACACAGTCGCGTATGGAACCCTTGGGAATCGTTATCTTTGCCGTTATTACTACTACATCTTTTACTCAAGTGCTAATTACCTCCGCTGAGCGACTAATGGATCCAGAGAATTCTTCTGAGGTTATCGATCTAAGCTACGCCTCGATTGCAGTTTTGGTAGCGAATATCATCATCAAGACAATCTTATGGCTTTGGTGCAGATCGATTAAAGGAAGTTCTAGTGTACAAGCACTTGCTCAAGACCACGAAAATGATGTCGTATTTAATATTGCAGCGACCATTTGTCCGCTTATCGGCATATGGACTAAACTTGGTTGGATTGATCCTGTAGGCGGTATACTGCTGTCCGTATACATTATTTACGAATGGATGGCGGTTTTATTGGACAACATTCGACGACTGAGTGGACGTGCAGCGACTATTGATGATATCAAGCAATTAACGTACATGGCATATCGGTTCTCTTCTCAGATTGAAGCTATAGAGACGGTTAGGGCATACTATGTTGGAGACAAACTTTTTGTCGAAGTTGATATCGTCATGCCACCTGATATGCTAGTCCATATTGCCCACGACATTGCCGAAGCGCTACAAGATGCACTGGAGCTGATGGAGAATGTAGAAAGAGCGTTTGTTCATATAGATTATAACACAACGCATACACATGAGGTATCTCAAATCATTTCTATTTCAACCAACATATTTTCCAGCAGTTTTACTAACATTAATGACAACATTGACTTTACAGCATAGCCAGGCATTTTGACATTAAGCACTGGGATTTTCGATAGACAAAATAAAAAAATTTCATTGGAGGAACACAATTTTTTCCCTTCGCCCGCCCGGTTCACTTCTCTTCCGTTTCTACCTTTTTTTTTTTTTTTTGCTACCTTGTCTTTTTTTTTAACCTTACACGTGCTGGTCTGCTGTAATCTAAGTTAGAAGACATGGCTCAGGCCCAGGCTAGAAGAAACACTTGGGAAGGGTAAATTGCTCTTTTGATTGACTCCAATCTGGATCCAGTTCGTCCATGACCTTGTTACTAAATGAACCGTCTTTCCTCCAAAACAATAACAAAACATCATTGCAATCCCATCCATTCTTGCACTTTTTCACATATTGCAGTTTCAATTCACAGCAACCACCAACAGCGGCACAACAGCAGCAACAGCAATATCACACTTTTGCTGCGGAAACAAATCCTATTGATACGTTGCATAGCTACATATACGATTATTGTATCAAGCGCAATTATCTCAACGCTGCTCATGCTTTTGCAAGCGAAGCCAACGTCAACATTGATCAAAAGGTTCAAATAGACGCCCCTGAAGGTTTTCTTTCAGAATGGTGGGCCGTGTTTTGGGATCTGTATAATGCCAAACTTAGAGATCCAAACGCAAGTAAAGAGGCCTTTTTGTACGATGAGGTAAGGCACAACATAGTTTGAAACGAAAACTGATCGTAACCAATCAAAATCATGGACTAAATTTTGTTACCTTTCAAAAAATACCCCAATTTTCGCATTAGCACCAGGCTGCTTTGCGAGCACAGCGTGAGCGCTTCAATCAACAGAAAATGATGAATCAAGTCATGCAACAGCGACGAATGTCCGAGTTTCAGGCTAAGCAGGCACAGCAAATGGGTCAAGAGATGGCGCACGCGTCACCAGCTAATAGTAATACTTCATTACCTAATAATCCTAATATGCCACCCCCATCCGCCGGCAATATCGTTCATACACCTCAAACTGCTCCAAGCTCTCTACCTAATCAACCACCACGTGTAAGCGCGTCGCCGTCCTTTTCTCCACAACAAGTGCAAAGACAAGGTCCTGGACCTGATCAACCACAACAACCTGGTGATCAACCAATGATGGGTCCGCCTATGCCTGGGGGTGGTCAGCAGATCCCAGGTCAACAGCCTATGAATCGTCCCAACATGCAAATGATTCACAGTAATATGATTGCGGCTGCAATGAATGCCCTTGGTTTTGGTGGTAGAGATGCTGCGACGTTGACTGCTGAGGAAAAGGTTAGTAGTGTTTAAAAATGACTTTACTTTTTTCTCATGATGTTCCAACGTCAATACTAAATTTGTCGTTCCTATTTCTACCAGGCATCCGTTCAGAATCACATAAAAAGACAACAGATGGCACAAATGCAATCTGCTTTATCTCGTAACCCGTAAGTTTTGTTGGAAAGCGTTCAAATTGCCAGTTTAACTGCCGTCCTAACATCTTATTACGTGTGAATTAGTGCCATGAGTGGACTTACCCCACAGCAAGTCCATGCTAGAATGCAAATGCAGGCTTACATGAACGTGAACCAGCAAATGATGCAGCAGCAGCAGCAAGGTCAACCACCCTCTGCTCTTCAGCAACAACAGCAGCAACAACAGCAGCAGCAGCTTCAACAGTCTCCTCAGCAACCGCATGCTGGTCAACAAGGCTCACCAGCTGTCCAAGCAAATCACGCTATTGCTGGTCAGCATAATCCTTCTCAACCAGATGAAAATGGACCTGCTGCAAAGAGACCACGAAATGCCTCCAACGAGGCATTTTCACCGCAAGTGACAGCGGCTACTACTCCGGGCACTGTAGCCAATCAGCAACACCCTCAAGGCGCTCCTGGTATGCCCAACATGCCATTCAATCCTGCAGATGGCATGAATCCCTTGGTTCTTCAGCAGATGGCCGCCGCAAAGAATCTACCTCCAGCTCAGCTTCAGGCATATCAAATGCAGTTACATAGGCAAATGCAATGGCGCGCTCAGCAGCAACAGCAACAGCAACAACGCGTCATGCAAGCTCAGCAGCAACAGCAGCAGCAGCAACAGCAGCAACAAAGTCCTCAGCAGCAGCAGCAGCAGCAGCAACAACAACAACAGCAGTTTGCACAACAGCAGTCGCCAATGAATGGGCCTGGAGCCATGCATCAACAAATGATGCCTGGTATGCCCAATCAACAACAGATGATGGGAATGAACCAGGATCCAGCACAGTATCAGCATACCCTTGCACAGTTGAACAAGAACCAGCAAATGATGCAGCAATATCGACAACAACAGATGCAAAGAATGATACAGCAATCACAACAAGCTAATCAACAAATGGCTGCGCTTCATCAACAGCATCAGCAACAGAATGTAAATGCTACTGCTAGCCCAAAGCGTAAGCAAGCAGGCGATAATGTTGGCACTCCACAGTCTATGCAATCCCCTCAGATGCGAACTAACAATGCTGATAGTCCTAAAACTGTCGGAAGTATCCAACAGTCTCCTCAAACCACTACTTTGGAAGGAAACGCTCCCAGCTCTCCGCTTGTTCAAATGCAACAGCGACTGGCACAACAGAGATTGCAGCAGCAGCAGGCTCAGCAGCAACAGGCTCAGCAACAGCAACAAGCTCAGCAGCAGCAGGCCCAGCAGCAGCAGCAGCAGCACCAAGCTCAATTTGGCTCTCAAACTTCAGATCCTAGAGCTAGTCAATCGCCTCAGATCAACCGGCAAAACGTCAACACACCGGCCAGTCAACAGCGTAGTGCATGGAATCAACCCCCCATGGACATGAACTCTCCGGCTTTCTCAGTCAACCAAGATAACTCTGTCAGTTCTCCTGCCAATCCATCAGAGTCTCCACAAGTGGCGCAAGCTCAGGCAAATACTCAAATGCAACAGCAGATGGTAGCTAACAACAGCAACCATCAGCAACAAGGAGCTGCAGACACGGGGGCAAATGGAGATATGGGCATGAACTTTGACTTGGAGAAATTTGTCATGGAAGATAGTGGCGATTTTGCCGAACTGTCTGACATGTTTGCTGGAGACGATGAAGGGGGTGACTCAAATATGCTTATGGCCGCGGAAGGCAACGATATGGATCCATTTGGAGGTGGTTTTTTAGCTAGTATGGGTGGCGGTACTGGAGTTGATGCGAACGCTGCCACCCATACTAACGGTCAACCCATTCAACTCTACTGTGATCTCCAAGGCCATACCACCAAAGTATCTACCTGTACTTTTACCTTGGATGGAAGCTGGCTCGCCAGTGCTGGGCATGACAAGAAGGTCTTGGTTTGGAACGTGGCTGAGAAGAAGCTGGCTTTGAGCCTGGAAGGGCATAGTAACCAAGTGACCAACGCACGGTTCAGTCCTGACAACCGTAACTATTTAGCGACTGGATCTTATGATAAATCCCTTCGTATTTGGGATGTAGGCGCTGCCTTGAGCAGTGGAAGCATGTCAGTACAAGCTATCAACAAATTCGATTGCAAGACCCAAGTTACTGCTGTCGATTTCTCGCCCGATCGTCCAGAAATAGTGTGTTCTCTCGATGCTGAAGGAGAGCTCAAAGTGTGGAACTTGACTAATAGTCAGTGCGAGAAGATCATTCGTATGGTAAGTGAACGCGTCCATCTATGTCAACGTGAAAAAATGGTCTGTTGTCCTAACCGATGGCTTTGACCATTCTAGTCTACATCCAAGTCCAATTACTCGCCTAACCCACTGCGGTTCAACCCAAGAGGAAATAATATATTGGCTGCGGCGGTGTCTACTACTCTGCACATTCTTGATATCAGTGCCTGCAAAAACAATTCCAGCGTCACTGAAAATATATCGACCAGAACAATTAATACCTCGCACAAACGCAATATATCCTCGATTGACTGGTCCCCCGATGGAGCGTACCTAGTGGCTTCATCTGAAGAAATGGTGAGTGTCTACGAGACACAACACTGGAAGCAGGTCGCCTTACATCCCACCCAGACCAAGATTTCTGGCTGTGCGTTCGTACTCACTCGGGATAAAAATACGAATACAGCAGGATTGGCTGTTGCTTATGGTGAATACGAAGCTATTTGTTTGTGGCAGTTCACTTCTCGCAGCAACTCTCCCAAAGCTGTTCGATCTGCTCAATCAGGCACCGTTGCTGGTATTGCAAGCATTAGTCGTCCGGATGGTCAGACGTTGATTGCAAGTGCAAGCCATAGCAAGGCAAAGAACTTGATGATATGGACTACGGTATAAATACAAACATCCTCACTCCCCCTCAGCTCATCCATCTCCTCACTACACATGTCATTATCTAAACTCTTTTTCTTATTCTGCACATTTTGCCTCATCTCCCCTCCCCCACACCTTTGACACCCTCCGCAGTATGGAAAGCAATGAGACCTCTTTTTCAATTATCAATTGTATCATACGTCTTTGATGTTCTTCTTATTTTATACTTTGTTTCCTTGCTATATCGTTCTTTCTTGACCTCCCCTCTTTTTTCTTCCTTTTACTTATGTGGGCGTGTGTATGGGGGTGTCCATCCTACATACCTAATTCTACAGTATCCTACCTTAGTCGTCTTTTTTGCCTTCTCAATTATCTGAAAAAAGAAAAAAAATTGTCCTTTTCTCACTCCTTCAGCATGGTCCCTTGCTATATAGTCTTTCTTGCCTTCTTTTTCAATTCATTAAACACCACCGACAAAATTCGACATTTCTTTGGCAATGGATGCTATGCTTTATTACTAGCCATTGTTTATGGGTGTAAGCTAACTCTCTCAGCACGCCCTGGCTGTGCTTCATTATCTAATTCTTCAAAGTCATCATCGTCATATTCAGGCGAAGATTCTTCTTGTACATGGTGATTAAAGTTGTTTTTGGAACCTTTGCTCAAGTGCAGAGGAGCCACTTCCATATTCCGCCGAGTGGCTAAGACACTGTTGGTTGCTGAGCCAGATGAATCGGTGCTGGTACCAAATGATGCCGACGCGTGTCGGAAGACGTAGGCTGTGGATTCGGGATAGAGGCTTTGGCGGGTAGCGGCAGGATTATTGGTGATACTAGGCGTGGCGGTATTAATATGATGGATGGTCGGGGGATGGTCGTCGGTGGAAAGACTGTGTAGCGGGCTGTTGGTGGTGGCCAAGGTGCTACTGCTCTGCCACATATCAGAAAGGTTATTGTGTCCAGCACCTTGCCAAGACGGAGCCGGCCGCCTGAATTCGGGGTTATCCAGTCCCATGGATAAGGTGGTCGGATAACGGATGGTCGGTGGATTATCCAGGGCACGCGTTGTCCGTGATCCAGCGGGACGACGATCTCTCCCCCGATGGAACAATATGACTTTGCCAATGCCTCCAAGATGGAAACCGGCGATGAAGATGAAATACACCCACCACGGTTGGTAGTTACTTAGACAACATATGCAATACACAGTAGTACTGGTGTGTTGTAGGAAGTGGACGAAAATATACGTGTTCAAGTTGTTCTTTGGTCGATGGACTGGTTGCATTACATTAGCAGACACGAGACTGGGTGAATGCAATTCAAACCCTATGGCGCTTGCTGGAGGATACAGACTGGTGTTTGGTGTGAGTGGCAGGTGAGGAGTTAAGATATTAATCGGCTCAACGATGCTGCTAGGTCTTCGCTGGTTTTTTCTCATCTCTCCCATGCCCACGGTGTACGATAGGTTGGATATTTGATGTTGCTTCGAGATGCTGGACAAGTGGAAAAACGTTACTAGCCCGAGAGCCAAGTAGTTGATGGCAATCAGTGACCCGAGTCCGATGGTGGCACCAGTTGTCGTTGGCTGGGTATGGCACCTGTTGCAAGTTTTAAAAGTAAATAAAAAAGGAGCATTTACCACCTGAAAACGCCACGATGGCCTATAGCAAAAACCTCATTCTTTTCTTACCAGTAAATGTCTTGACCATATCCACCCAATCCTACTGTGACGCAGCATAGAATTAAAGGGATACTCATCTACAATATCAATTGACAACACGTTAGCTTCAATTTCATGACAGCGTTGTTGTACAATGCATTCTTTTTCCCCGCCTTATTATTTCAAACTGAGCTGGTAAATGGGTAAGAAAAAAAAAAAATAGTAGCAGCTTACCACAGTGGCCCATAACTTCCAGTCATATACTCCGGTTTTTGACCGATAGGAATGGTTGACCTTTAGCCAGGTGACGATGACGAGCCCCATTGCCGAAACGATGTCGATACTGACAGTAAAATGAACGAGAAATCCAAAGGCTGTGCACGGTGCCTGGGGAATAAGCACATCGTACATCATAGAGTAAACCAAACTAGCGATAGTTAGTACGCCTAACACTAATTCTGCTATGGCTGTGCACAGATGTGCTATTCGGTCGGTCCGTGGGTGGACTAAACAAACATAGATTACTGATGCAGAGGCGAGAACGTTGGCAAAGCTGATCAAACTGCCTCCAATAGTCAACACTTCGCTGCCGATAGGGCTAAGGGCTCGGATGGATGGGAAATAGCCCGGTGATGTCGGTAATATAAGATTTAACATAAATAAAAAAGATCGTTGGTGTATGTACGGAATGGTATGTGGATTTGGAAGATAAAGTAAGGAGGAGTATATAAGGGTAGTCGTCGAGGTGACACGCGAAATGGATTGCAATAGATTGTTAAGTAGAGATATATCAAAGGAGTGCAAGGGAAATCAATACCAGGTAAATCATAAGGTAGACATAAAGGGAAGAAGAAAGACAAGCGATGAAAAAAGTAGAGTTACCCGCTTTGAAATAAAGATGTGAGTACGTGCAATCAAGCCTGTAACACTTTTGCACGACATTGAGCAATGTGAGCGGAGAGAGATATCAAGTCTGGACCCGCCAAAATCTCGCTTCACTTCTCCCGACCAAAGGCTTGCCCTTTAATAGAGGGGCTGGCTGGACTAAATGGGATCTTGATTGGAGTAACGTTTGTAATATCATTTCTTAATTTTTATTTGGTATGTTTGCTCTGGCATCATCGTCTTTAATAAATATAAAGTCCCATTTAATTCGCTGGTCCATATCTTGTACGCGGCCTGGTTGGCTTGACATGGTCAGGATTTAGAGCCTTTAACAAATGGAACAAAGGTCAGATTTCAACAACATGGACGAAAAAGGCGAAAATTTCAATGCACTAATTACCTCTTGGTGATTTTTCATGCCTTGCACTATGCTGTTGTATTGCTTTGCGATTTCATTACGAAGCCGTTGTTCTCGCACTCCTTTAGGATTCAGCCACAACAAAAGTGCATCAATCTATAAAGTGAGCGAGCGCATGAGTGATTGGTACCAAAAAAGAGCCTTTTTTTTTTTTTTTTTTGGTTTGTTGTATGACATTTACCTCATCAGGGCGCGAATAATACATCCACCATCCTTTAGCACTGGTATTCGGTGGAATGGCAGATCCTTCAGCTTCCTCCATAACCTCTTGAAGTCGATGTTCGAGCCATTCACTCTCTTCATCAAATCCTTGCTGTTTCATCAACTCCAAGAAAAATTGGGTGCTCTCACTACCGTATCCGGCCAATTCAGTAGGTTTGCGATTAAGGATGAGTCGAATATCGGCGTAACTAGGATTTTGTATATACAATCTGCCACTTCCATCTCCCACAGCGCCACCGATATTATCCAGGTAAAAATATCGGTTGTAGAATCGATCACGTCCAAGAGGTCGTATTCGTAGCGTCATGTACCTCCGCATATCCTTTTCGATTTGACCCTCCTACAAAGAACCCATCTATTAGTTTACCTCTAAAGCGTTACTGTAATATATGAGAGAATTGTCTACCTTCTCTTGCTGTGCCTTTTCATCATCTTCTAATTGTTTTCGTTCTTCAGCCTTGGCCTTGGCCTGTTGGTTTTTAATCTTGGCCTTTTCGCGTTCTTCTCGATAATTTTTCACACGTAATGCTTCAAGTTCCTGACGCTTTTGTTGCTGTCGTTTGAGCTTAGCTTGTCGCGATTGGTGTCTTTTATCGTGCCGTGTTCGTCGAGAGGATCTGAAAAATGAAATCAGCAAAATGGCCACAAAGACGTACCGAGCGCGACAAAAAGTGCTACCACTCACCTGGTGCCATCTTCATTATCCGTCATCTCTTCATCCTCCTCAGAATCAATGGACTCATTGCCAGATGCCATGTCGCTATCGCTCGTATGTTGACTGTCGGCATCGTCTTCTGCCGCATCTGATTCATCAGCATTGTCTCCAGATTCACCACCTTCTTCCTTTTCTTCTTCTTGATCTTCCTTGTCTTTTTGGTTTAAAGCCATCTTTGAAGCCAAACTAGAAGTCACATATGACACATGTTAGTATGACACGGTATTGGAAGGGGGTCATGTATGGGCAACTTACATTCTCTTGTTCTCTCTATTTAAATCTATTTTTTGTCGTCGTAATTCAGTCAACTGCTCTTGACACTGCTCCATATATTCCCTATAATTCATACATGCGTTAATCACCACACATATGCCCTGTTCCTTTGAGCTTTCGTATCTCTAACTTACTTGATCAAACTACACTCATTAACAGCGTTGACTAAGAATTCCAATATTTGTATCTTGTATGTGACGTCCAGGGAAATGAACGCTTTTTCACGTTCAGCCATAGTACAGTTGGTGCGCGGGACGAGATGGTTGAGAATTTCATCCACGTCGGGTATACTATCAGTGGTTGCCAACTAAAAGGATCATCAGATCAGCTCTCTGTTATGACGGCTTTCTATAAACACATCCACTTCAAAACTCACCTCGTTCAAGCATCCAATCAGGGTGGATTCCCAACCTCGTCGATCGCTCCTGATTTCTCGATTATCCCAGTTTTTGGACACTTTGAGTACATCGGCACTACCTTGGCCTCTTTCAGGTACATTGGGATCAGGCGAAGATGATTCGGAGGACACATCCATGTCGACGGCAGCCTTTCCGTTTTCAGAAGTCGTTTCAGGTCTGTCAATGTCCATAGGGCTACCTTCGCTTTGCACCTTTTCTAATTTCGGCATGGACGACGCTCTATTAGGCGTGGCACTTCGTGAGGAGAGCACATTGGCGGCTGGACCTCCGGCAATGCATCCAGGAAAAACACCCTCCTTCCGTTCGCGCACAATGGCATTGAGGAGAGAGGTAAAACTGTCGATGGTGATATGGGATTTGCTGGTAGTTTGACATAATCCGGATTCAAAATCATCAATAGTGAAAGGATCAAGATTCAAGGGCTCAGCAAACGTGCTGAGAAAGATCCATATCATGATGTAGGATTCAAAATACTCGGCAGGTACAGTGAATTCTTTCCATGGCACAGGTCTGGGGGGTCGACCACCGCTGGGATAGGGCACGGGACATGGTAAGGCGTTGTTGGTAAGCGATAGGTCCGTCAGCTGCCAGCTATTCACTGGATCTTTTCGGTATATTGGCAGATCAATATCTTCGATGGGGTATTTGATAGCAGCCTGCTGGCGTCGCTCTTCTCTTATCCTTTCCTTTTCTTCCTTTAACCTCTCGCGTTGCGTTGCATCAAGTGGCGCTTTTCGTTCATTATCGGAATCCGAAACCATCTTTCGCTTGCGCGTCTTGTTATACGCTATATCTCGAGCAACCTGGAGATGATTGGGCATGGTCATGTCGATACCATAGTGCTCTGCTATAGAGGGCTGTATAGGATCGGCATTTAATCTCAATGATCATCAGCAACATGACATCCACGTAATTCACTCTACCTTCAAAATCCATGGAGCTCCCACATAGTTCTCCTTTGTCATACACTCGCGAATCAATCGCTTTATCAATGGCTTGGAGAAATAGAAGCGATCACGTCGGATATCGCCTTTATGGACGCATTTGATACACTCGTCAATTCCTTCACCGTCGGCATCAACAAGTTGCACTTTGAACATGTCAGTGGATGCTTCTGGTTCTTCCGCCATAAAATATGATTCAAGGCTCTGTGTTTGAGGAGGTGGTGTGCTTTCAGCCTCTGGTTCTGGAAGTAAAAATGCATCTGGGAATTTGAGCGTGGTCGTAGTCGGTTGAGTCGAATGTGTCACTTGTTCTTTGCGTTCTTCGTCTGACTCAGTCGCTTCCGAGGCATGATCAGATACGATCGACAAGCTGTTGCCGTTAGTAGCCTTATTAACAGAAGGAGGTGGTATAATTTCCAAAATACGAGCGTTATATCTAATGATGGATTCAGGGGGTCAGTTCAATTCATGCAAAGTAGTATAGAGTTCATAATAACAGATATCCACATACGCAATTCCATCATCCCATAGACAATTGATATACTCGCCAACTTCATAGTGGCTACACAGCGTGTCGAATACGTGTTCAACAACCGTATCGAGCCTTGACGTTTCTAGCATTGTTATAAAGTGAGATAAATATTCAGGTCAAGAATTCGGGTGAAGAGGAAGAAACAGGGCCATACCGAATTGAACACATTGAAATACTCTTTTAGCAAGACTAAAGGAAAACCGGTATTCCGCACGACTATCTTGAGCGTTTTCACTTTCTAGTGCTTGATCATAAGTGAAATCAGCGCGTCCCGTTCGTTCACATTGCCATTGCGGCAATCGATATTGCATTAAGCGTTCAATGTAAGTTCTAAGTAGGTGTATTAGCGGATTGGATGGCAAGAAGGAGGTGTTTTGATGCGCCCCATGCTAGGTAATGGATACATACTCATAGTCGGTAAAAATTTCATTGGTCGACCGTAGGTACCAAACGTCTTTATGCTTTCTTTTGGTGTCGTAAGGGGGGACTGGAACCGAAGGGAGAGGTATTTGCGAGTGCTGTAGAATGGGCATGACAGACACGTACTGTCTAATGGGAGAGCAGTATGGAGAACAGTCTTGCAAACGGCCCTGGTATAAGTTATACCCGGTGGACTTGAAAGATCGAAGGGGAGGAAAACCGGACACTGTGGCTTGTGTTCTGAAAACTTTAGGCGGGCACTCTCCACTTTATGAAAATTCGGCCCTGCAGATGGTCCGATCCTACTCTAGCGTGCCCTAACCAGCCCACAAATGCTATCACTCACATATCAACACCAGGAATTACTTCATAGCATCCTTACTCACTTCTTTATTTTTGTTTTTCCAGTCCAATTGTCTTCTATCTCGAGTACAATGGCAAAAACTCTAAAAAATATCTCACAGGTACAATTTGATTTGTGGACCCACCTTCCTTCACATACCATTGACAAACAAGAGGAACCATCAACCTCAGCGACAGGTGCTTTATTTAGTACATTGGAAAACGGCGTGACATGTTCTCTAAAAAGCGCTCGATATCGTGCAAAGCACTGAAAAGCCCGCACCACATGGCAAAAGGTATTTTTTGTACTGGTTAGTGACGATGAAGCCAAACTCTATAATAAGGGTAGCGATGATGGCTGTGGCCATTGTAGTCAAGCTCAATCGATACGATAAATCATCCATGTAGAGTGCACGGTTATATCAGTTCATAATCGAATGATCTCCTAAAAAAGCCTATCTTTCATTTCACAGCTTCGTTTCACTGGTGCTGTTTTATGAAAAAATTGCGCAGCTCTAAAAATATATCGCTGGTCGAAATCGCTACATAAGCTTATAGAGAGTCCGATGTAATCAGACGAATCAAGGCACATTTTTTGTAGTTTCTATGGTGAGCACAATATTTGACTTGCTAGGTCGCTTGGGCATAGCCAGGCAAATTGAAGAGCGTATTTAAAGCAGTCACACAAGAGGACTGACGTTCATGACAGTAATAATAGAGAAACCCGCTTATGGTTCGCAAATGAATGGTGTCACCCCGATAAGGATAACCGAACCGGATCGCTGCTTGAAAATGTAGAATCAGCGATGGATGGAAGGCCCGTGTGTACTTGAAAACTCCTTCTACAAGCAAGCTGAGCACAGTGGATGGAACACAGAGAGAGAAGGAGACATAGCAGTTAAACAGTATGAAAAATGCAGTGGCTGTTCGAGAGAAAGTCGATGATTACAGTAGACTTGACGTGGGGAGACTGAGATTTTGCTATGCTTTCCAGAGGGCATGGCGAACGAATGAATAAGGAAGGATTGAGGCGGAGAATTGAAATTTTGGGAAAATAAGCAGAGAGTCTTCCAACACAATTTTTTTTTTTTTGTCTTTTCTTTGTCTCCCTTCTCTCTTATCAGCTTGTCTTATGGATCAAAGACGGCCATCTATCTCTGAAGGCTCGGTTACTTCAGAAGATTTGGCTTCTAAAGATCTACCATCTCGCTCGTATTATTCATCCCATGCCCAGCCTGATATAGGTAATGCACAGATCTCCTTTCACCCCCTACTGCGAATTGTGACTTTAACCCAGACGCACTATTGTTCTTCACAGCCTTTGAAAAATACAGTGCTTCCATAGAGGCCATTCGAAAGCAATCGCTTGCACTTGGTAATATTGCTCTCGAGGATTCTGACGAAAGCGAAGAGCCTTTGGACTTTCAAGCCTCGCCTCCATTGTCTGTTTCCGCTGGATCGCCCGTCACCAGTAATCTGTCACTACTCCTTCAGAATGCCAACGTTCAGCAATCGCCGGCTTCATTATCTGAAGCTGCTGAAGATACCCCCCTATTACGAAGTCGTTCTCATTCTGATACCGCCTATCATGCCATCAACGTAGACTCGGAACTCAACGCTCAAAGCCCACCACAAATTCGATTACCACCTCCTATGAAGAAAAGCCCGTTTCGACAGGCACGTGAAAGCGTAGCTAATGGCTCAAATGCATGGAATCATGGTATCAAAAGGATGAAAATGATGCGTGCAAAGGACGTATGGCGGGAAGCAGTGGTGGTTCCCTTTGGGTACATACCCGCGGTGATTCTAGGCTTATTACTTAATTTGCTTGACGCCATCTCCTATGGTATGTAGCATTGCCTTATCTGTTAGGTTACAAGAGATCTTCCCCTCAGCTTTGTATCACGCCACTAATAGATCATCTTTGCTCATAGGTATGATCACTTTTCCAGCCAGTAACCCGATCTTTGCGAAGTTTGGGCCAGATGGTATATCCATGTTTTTCGTCAGGTAAAAGCTCCGTGCCCTTAATGTTATGACAGCTCTTCTGCTCTACTGACTCCCCTTTGTCGGGAATGACAGTTCTATCGTGTCACAATTGACCTACTCATGCGGCGGAAGCATCTTTGGTGGAGGTAACGGAAGGTAAGGCAAGCAATATGGTGGAATTATGGCAACAGTCGTAACTGACTCGGCTGGCCCCTCCATGGAACTGAAATGTTATTCCCCACGTGTGGCTAAATCACAATATTTTTTTTTTATTCTTATTTTTAAAAAAACCAAAAAGTATGATGATTGAGGTAGTGCCTTTCCTCCACATCATGTAAGTGAACTCTCACCTTCTTCACATGCTTTTTCTTGATAGCGTTCATTTTGTCTCATTATTTTCCTTTTCTTACTTAGGGCGGACTCAATAACGAAGCAAATTGGAGAGGACAAACCCCATGAAGTGGTAGCTACTACGATTGTGGCATTTGCTATCAGTAGTATCATGACTGGTGTGGCATTCTATATCTTGGGGGCTATGAAACTTGGATCTCTCATAGGCTTTTTCCCTCGCCATATCTTGGTCGGTACCATTGGTGGAGTTGGTTGGTTCTTGGTGGCCACCGGCATCGAAGTAGCAGGACGACTGGAAGGTGGAATGGTATACGATATCCCAACCATGAAGGAGATCTTTCTCAACACACATACCCTGCTTCTGTGGACGTCAGCACTTGGTGTTGCATTACTGCTCCGTGCACTGCAACACAAAATTAAGCACCCGTTGTTGGTCCCAGCGTTTTTTATGATCGTTCCATTATTGTTTTGGTTCGTTGTGCTAGTGGCAGGATTGGATGTCAACCAAGTTCGTAATGACGGTTGGATTTTCCCTCTGGTCGAAGGCGATGTTCCATTCTGGCATTTCTATACATATTACGGTAAGCTGACGTAGCAAGACGCGGAAAATAAGATAATCGTTTATGGTTTTTAACTTTTAGCCGATTATTGGGCTTCTAGACTTTAGCGCCATTGACTGGGCTGCGCTATCTTCCACCATACCAGCCATGTTAGCATTGACCTTTTTCGGCGTTCTCCATGTTCCTATCAACGTCCCAGCGTTAGGTGTATCTACCAACCGCGATGATGTTGATGTCAATAAAGAACTTGTCGCTCACGGCATCTCCAACACATTGTCAGGATGTCTAGGTTCAGTTCAAAGTAAGTTCCTCTACGATGTTGTACAAACCATAATTTTTTGGTTATCTCCAGCACCTTAACCAACCTTATCTTTAATCTTATAGATTATCTTGTATATACCAACAGTTTACTTTTTATCAAGTCTGGAGGCGACAGTCGACTTGCTGGTCTAATGCTAGCTGGTGCTACCACTATTTTGTGGGTAGCAGGACCTGGCATTGTTGGCTATATACCCGTTATGGTGGTAGGCGCTTTGATTTTCCACTTGGGCTTGGACCTGTTAAAGGAAGCCTTGGTCGACACGTGGGGCAATCTCCATCACTTTGAATACATCACCATTTGCGCCATTATCTTCTTCATGGCATGGCTAGGTTTCGTCGAAGGCATCTTTTTGGGCATCGTTATGGCCTGTGTCTTCTTTGTCGTGACCAACTCAAAGCGCGGTGCCATTAGAGGGGTCTACTCTGGCAATTCCATTCATTCAACTGTGCGAAGATTGTTTCGCCAACAAAAGTTTTTGAATCAAGTTGGAAACCAGATTATGATTGTTTTACTGCAAGGCTACTTGTTTTTTGGCACCATTGGCCAAGTGGAAAAATGCATACGAGATGCTCTAGACCAAATGGCATGGGAACAAACTCCGATCCGATTCCTGGTCCTGGATCTCAAGCTGGTTCAAGGCATTGACTTTAGTGCCTCTGAAGCGTTTGTTCGACTCAAGCGTCTTCTCAAATCGAAAGACGTGTATCTCGTGCTATGCAATGTCGATCTTGATACCGAAATCGGTCATGCTCTCTGGAAAGCAGGCATGATGCACACGGAAGAAGAAGCTGGTAACAATTTGCAGTGTTTTGCTATTTTGAACGAAGCTCTGGAATGGTGTGAAAACATATTACTGGAAACCTACTATGCCAAGCATGCTGTCTTGGCACAGCAGCGTCGACAAGCTACCATAGCCAGTAAGTTTTTTAGGGGCATTTATTTTCGGCTGGTGCGTGTATTAGGCATCAAAAAGGGAAACCACCCCGCCCACGGAAGTTCATATTCTCAATTTTTTTTTCTTTGTCTTAAGAATCCGTCAAGAGCGATTCAACTGACCGAGATGGTTTGCGAGGTACGGTAGCATCATCACCAAGACAGAATATGCTGGTCCAAGCGGTGCAAAAAGTGTTCAATGGTAAGCAGTATTAATGAATTTGATCTATTGGTTTGAAAAAAATCGTGACACGGAGTCCTAAATTTGGCATATCAGATGCTCCGGTGGTGCAATCCAACATGGCCCAGCCAATTGCCATCATGACCCAAGCTTTTGGAGAGCTTTCAAGTAGCGCCAACCCAGATCTGTATATGCATTTGGTACCCTACTTTGTACGAGTCACTATCACAACCAGTACCGTCCTTTGGTCTCCCGGTGAACCATCGACATGCTTGTATATAATTGAAAAAGGTCTGCTGAAAAGCAGCATGCTGGAACGCACTGAGGATACAGAACGACTTCAGCTGATTGCCACGGAAAGTATTCTCCCTGGTACGATTGTGGGTGAATTGGGACTGTTTACCGAATCCCCCCGCACCAAAACGCTGACGGCTGAACAAGACTCTGTTCTGTGGAAAATGTCCAAGCAAGACTTCAATCGAATGTTAGAAAAAGAACCCACTGTTGCTAATCGGTTCATGAGAATGGCCTTGAACTTCTCTGCCGAACGCTTAAAACTTGTGTCTAGCTTTGCCTTTGAGCTTAACTAAGCCGCGGACTTCTTTCATTAAAAAAAAAAAAAAAAAAAAAAAAAGATCTTGGATTAAATTGGGCAATCTGCCAGTGCCGGGTATCCAATTGGAAACCCAATGACGGGCGTGACCGAATACCTTCTCTGTAAAAAAGTGTTTCCCTATCCCATCGGAGAGAACTTCAAAAGTGCGTTTTGCTGCAGAACCTTGGAAAATTGTAGAACCGAAGTTTGGGGGGGGGCATGTCCATGAGCTAGTTGGTATCTTTTTTAAAACCGTTTATTCTTCCATCACTACTGTTCTTGTTCCACACCTCTCTCTTTCTCTCTCTCTCTTTTATCCTTCACTCACTCTCCTTTCTTTTCTTTTTTTTCGTTTCAAAATGTCAAACACACACACGCGAACTACGTCTGGATCAAGTTCAGCCTCTGCTTCCAGTTTATACAAATTCATTCCTAGTCAAACTTCACCTTCGTCAGGGTAAAAAAAAAAAAAACCAGTTCTTAATTTAGTGCACCCAAGAAAAATATTTACCAAACCCAAAATATTCACCTCCGAACAAAATGCATTAGACATACCCTCACTATTCGACAACAACCTGCTCATGCTAGAGTTTGCACGATTCCTGAGCGTGGTAAGTGTATTTTATGTTGATTGAAATAGAGAGGGGAAGAAAAAAATGTGGGCAGTTTATCAGAAGACAATTCGTTCATTGTCCGGGAAAACGATTTCGCTGACTGTGAAACTATTAGACCGCAGACCAATTGACCCGCCACCCATTTTGCGTATGTCACTGGATGGGCTTGACCCAGAGGAAGAACAGTAAGTATCGTGGCAAAATTTAACACAGAAAAGGGAAATAATGCCAAGACATTGCAACCAAGCCGGAGTAATAACCTTATCCATTCTGCTCAGGTACCACACGCAAAGCCCTCATTACTTCATGTGTGCTAATCTTGTCCACCCGCACGACCACACAAACTTGTACCTTCCTGTCCAAAATTACCTCACTGGCACCATTGTGTCTTCCTTGCACCGACTGAAAGACATTGACAATAGTGGTAAGTCATTCATCCTACTGGAAAACTTTTTTCCGCTCTCATAACTGAACGATCCATCTCTTCTAAGATGGGGCATTTTTTGTGTTTGGTGATTTGGCAGTAAAGGAGGAAGGGGAGTTTCGATTGCTTTTTAGCTTGTTCGAAATCATAGAGTAAGTCCGTCAGACCCATTGGGAAAGCTCACCTTTCATCCAATTTCTAATGATATGTCCACCACAGCACTGTCGTCAGAACTAGGAAAACCATTTTATCCGACATCTTCACTGTTTATGCCCCAAGACATTTTCCAGGGCCACTGCCGTCAACGTTCTTATCACGTTCGTTCTCAGACCAAGGAGTTCGAATGCGCATACGAAAGGAGCATAGAATTCAAGTGTAAGTAGCCTTGGTATGTGCGACCTAAAGCAAAGCAGGTACCACGTTTCTGACATTTCTACAGCTCGTCGCCTAGAAAACGAAAGCAGCCAGAGACTGAAAAGCCTTCTGGTAAACGAAGGCTACAAAGTAGCCCATTGAGTGACGACAGTCCTTCCGAGACATCGGTCAATATTGAAGATCGCAAAGTGGAATTTGAAAAACCTCTCATAGCTCAGCGGGATCAGCAGCCGCCAGCACGGGAGTATCAAAGAGAGCAGCCATCCTCCAACGAATATAAATCAGAACCTTCATGGGAAATACAACCAAAAGAATACCCAGAGAGACCCAGAGAATATGCTGTTCCAGGGGACCAACCTCCCAGAGCACCAGAATACCAGAGAGAACCACCACAACGAACAGACTATGCGGCAGCGGCGTACCCAAGAGGAGAACAGCCACCACACTACCGAGTGTCTCCACCCATACCACAATCACAAACGCCATTACCAGACATATCAGCTCTTCCAATTCCCATACGAAGTACCTCGCCCATGAATATATCTATTCATCGCGAACCCATCACAGCTTTCCCATTATTTCATCAAGTGATGCCAGACATTGCTCAGTATCACCTTGGTGCATCCAAACCGAATACGCCTCCAGAAGCCTCAGGTGGAGACTACCTACCAAACCGACGACAAGAACCTTGCCGACCAGGGCAAGAGTATCCAGTTGATTCGCCATTCGACTCCAGACATATGAACCCTCCGACCCATCCATTGTTTCCATGAAAGAGGAGATTTGTTCTGTGACAAATTTTTTATTATTTTCAATTGCTCCGTTCAGTAGGAAAAAGAGAATTTGGTGGTTTGCCATGTGTTAGTGGCAAGAACTTGTACATAATTTGTAGAAATGATCATTTAAAACCCGTAGACAATATCAGAGTTCAAACAATAATATCAGGTTTAAAATAGCACACATTCTTGTGGTATTTTTTTTTAAATTCGCTTTGATCATCCGACTGCCCCTTGCTTTGCTTTGGCTCGTGCAACATTGAATGGAAAATCTTTTGAACGTACCGTTGTTGCCAAGACTTTCACAGATGGCATCCGCAAGCGAAAATTTCAGGGACCGGCTTCTGCGATAATTCGTGGGGGACACGCGGAACCTATTGGGTAAAGGATGAAACGTGTGAACGGCATGGGGAAGTTCGGCGCAATGCAGCTGTTCAAAGGGACTCCGTTAATACCAAGACTTTTTGTATTATTAGATGAATGATGGCTTCATGTTAGCTTTAGATACGCAATTTCTCAAAAACTGAGATTGAACTCGACCTACTCATAAACTACCGAGGATTCTACAGCTTACCCAACGCAGGTAATACAAAAAATGCCACCACCACCGCCATTATTATTTTTTTGGATCTCACCCGGCATTTGGATTTGGGCAGCACGGATCGGTTTTATGTGGTCATCCCTTTTTTGAAATTGACCTTTGTCATAAGAACGCAGTTACCAATGCTTTTGTGGAGAGAGTGGCTAATGGACCCCCACCAGCCACCGCCAAAAATACATCTTTTATAGGTATTTTTGGCAGTGGTTTTGACACCTGGTGGGCTTGCCATTGCATTGTGATTAGCTTTAGCATGGCAAACTTTTCGTCTTTGCAAGGTAGGACAGCTTCGTTGGAGCAGTTAATGAATTTAGGTAGTTGACCCTGATAAACCTGTCTGCCGTAAACTTAGATCGCCGACCTGAACAGTGGACTGGATCGCACAAAGAACCCCATTCCTGCCCACAGACCAGTGCGACATCGGAATCATTAACAAAGAACAAATCTTCACTTTCAACGCACGCGCCAATATCGACCTACCATACCGTTCCAAATCAATTGGATGAACTTTTACCAGCCGCAGTGCTACATTTCACAGACCCCGACTTTAGCTACGAGCCCTACAGACAAAGCTGGCCGCCGTGTGGTACTAAAGCTTACCACCTACAGTCAAGATGGACACCGCTGCCTCAAGAAATATTTATATCCATCCTATCATGGTTACCACTTGATTCAATGGTACGTTGCATGAGAGTGTGTCGTGAATGGAATCAATTCATTCAGTACACTCGTGCGCTTTGGGAGGAAATGAGCTGTGGTGACGAGTACCATGTTGATCAGATCACAATTGAGCGTTATATGAAGAGAGCTGGTCAAAACGGCATTCGAAAAGTGTCTCTGGGGTCTTCTACCGCCATGAAACTCGATGTAAGGCTATTCATAAAGGCATTGCTCGAACAAGGCGTTGGCAATTTGCAATATCTTGGTTTGTTATCCGCATTCATTCATGCATCATAATTTGGCAATATGGCAGCCCCCATTAATCGTTACATGTATTCTTTCTTGATACTAGATATGTCGGACTGGAGATTGCCTGCACCTGATTGTTTACGACTGTTTAATGAAGCAAGGCTGTCTTTACGCTACCTAAATCTGTCCAACCTTCCTTGGATTGAGATTGTTTGGAAACACGCTATTTTAACATTGGAAAACTTGGAGCACATTGAATATTATAATTGCTTTCCAGAATTGTTACCTGATCTCGAACTACCCATGAGGAGATCTATGAAGACTCTACGTGCAAGTGGATCGTTTGGGGTGACGAGCAATTTGATTTCTAGATTGAGACAATTTCCCAATCTGCAGGAAGTCACACTTAACTCTATAAGAATACGCAACCCACTGAGTCTTTCTGGATTCATCTTGGAGCTTCCAAGCATTCGCAAGCTACATATCACCATGCCACTTTGGCCAGGATTTGAATACCCTTCACAGATAGGCACACAGACACTTACCGCCGAGTACATTAAAAAAGTTACCATCAACTCTTGTAACTTGGAATACTTGTCCTTTTCCTCGCCTTCCGCTTTGGCAGTGTGTGATGATGAACTAAGTGCTGTCCTAGACGGCTGCTCGCAACAGCTAGAGGTCCTGAAGATTTCCGTCTCCAAAATCACCGACCAAGCTCTCTTGCATATGGTATCGCTTAAACTCCCTTGCCTCCATACCTTAAGAATAGCACATTGTCCCAACATATCCATGGCTGGATTGAAAATGTCTATTGAATCCTGTCCACAGCTTGTACAAGTCGAACTAATGTATTTGACAGGCATAGACAATACCATCTTATCTTGCTTGGGCGATTGTGCTTTTCTTCAAATCGTCAATATTGCTTCTTCTAAATCTATGTTTCCCTTATATACCAGCAATGGCTTACGACTCTTGGTGGAAAAGTCCAAGTCTCTTCAAAAAGTATGCTTCCTTGGTCCCAATCAATTTGAATCAAGTGCAATGGAATATACTCGGGCTACTTTGGGGACAACCAACTGCATTTTTTCCTAAGTAAAGCATTGCAATACCATACTATCCAAAAATTGTAGATATTGTTTATGGTCTTATCCTTATTTACCCTCTACAAGGACAAATGACGATATACATGTGTTTGCAAATCATGCTTGGCACTGTTGTAGTAGTGATGAGGAACTCTTTTATCATGAATTATGGTATGTCTGCCAGTGCTCCTATATTTTCCATTCACATGGAATAATAAACGGCGCTTTTGCCATGGTGTGGAAGTCGTTGCGACGCCTGAGGACGATTCAGTTTCGAAGTCAGCCTATAATTTGGTTACAACTCACACAAGATCACAAGTGCGACTGCACCCAAATGCGCTAGCATGTCAAGTACCGATTTCGCGAAAGGAAATGAATGTTTTCAAAAATCCGATTTCAGATCAGCTCATAGGCATTATACAAACGCATTAAAGACGAATCCAATAAATACCGTTGTCTTGGACTGCCGAGCCGCCACAAACCAAAGACTTGGAAGGCATAAAGATGCGTTAGAAGATGCACGCTCGATCGTCAAACTCGAACCAGCTCAGGCGAGGGGATACCTGAGATTGTACAAAGTACTCAACCATTTGAATCAAAAAGATAAAGCTCAGCAAGTGCTTGGTGTCGGGCTGAAGCGTGTGCCCGCTTTCGACAAACTATACCCGTCTCTTAAACGACTCAAAACATCTAAAGACATTGACACACCCGTCCAGAACTACTGGCCAATCTTACCGTTGGAATTGATTCATTCCATCTTTCTGTCTGTTCCATTGCAAGACCGTGTTCGTTCCATGCGTGTTTGCCGCTACTGGCACCAAATGCTGAAGGATACGCCGGCCATTTGGCGTGACTTGACCATCACGAACCCATCGACCCGAATTACCTTTCCTGCCTTTACCACGTATTTGAATCGAGCAGGATCAGCTGGTGTTCACACCATTGCACTGGGACCCATATCTTTCAAGAAGCAAAGAGGCAACGAACCCATGAAGGACTTGTTGAACGCCCCCCAATGTCTTCAGCATATAGGTGAGTAAAAAGTTGAAAAATGTAAGACATTTTGCGTAAATGGACAATCATTCATGAATATGCAAATCAGATTTTACAGGTTGGTCAGCATCACATTCTACAGCTCAAACACTGTTAAAGCAGAACAAGTCGACCTTACGATACGTCAACGCTTCGGATGCTACAAGTACCAACGATTATATTTGTGCAGCCATTGAGGAATGCGAACGTTTGGAGACGTTAGTGTGCTTAAACTATACACGACTAGACTACAATGAGTTGAAATATCCGAGTCGTTCAGCCCCATCGGTCAAAAACTTTCACTTTAAAACACAATTGCCATCGGCTGGAGGATACACTGCTGGGCCAATGGCACGGTATATAGGCGCCCTTCCTAACCTGGAAAACCTCAGTCTACATTACACGGATGGCATACCTGGTACTTTTATACACCGCCTTATCCTATCGCTTCCACACCTCCAACAGTTTCGTGTTCGCATCGAACAAAGGCTCTCATCTGCTTTGAGAACGAATGTAACCAACACACTCTCTGCTCGAGAAGCAAAAGAGCTAGAACGAAATTCCGCCAACATCCGTGTCTTCTCACTTGCATGTCTATGCTTTTATGACTGGGAGCTCATACCAATTATCACTGGATGCCGCGAAAAGATCCAAGCACTTACATTGTATGAAACCAGCTTGACAGATCAAGCTCTACAACATGTCTGCCTACAGCCGCTGCGTCAACTCCAAGTTTTAGAATTGTCAAGGTGTCATTTCAGCTCGGAAACCATGGTGTCGCTTTTGCGCGCCTGTCCTAACCTGAGAAACGTCGTGCTCAATGATCTCCCTAATGCCAACGATGAAGTCATGACAGCCCTGGCCCAGTGCAAGCACGTTACGACACTGGATATCTCCTCCTCTACCAAGATCACCGGCTTTGGTCTCAGACGGGTCGTAGCTGGTTGTACCGCTCTCAAACGCCTGGTTGCTGACTGTTGCAGTATTGATCTTGATACTATTCATCATACTCGGTCTGTTCTGGGACATTCTAGCTGTAGCTTTTTTTCAGGCGTATAGTGCATCGTCTGCCCGACTAACCACTTTGTAGGTTTCGTTGTCCTCTCATCCTACCGCTTTGTATATTTTCAAATAGTGCTTTGCTTCTGTATCGTTTTGCTCTAATAAATACAGTAATAACGTCATCGCGATGTTCAAACAGCCTCGTACTATTCGTTTCTGTGGGAGCTATCTGCCCGCCAACCCAATCAATGCGCGATAAGATACCCAATCGGAGTAGTGTGCTAAGGTTATACAGTATATCATTTATTCTGCGGCTACATTGGTTGGAGCGTCACTTTCACGGCAGCGCAATGATCGTCCAATGAAAGGTCTATCAAGTAAATGGAGAGCTGGTTGTAGATGCTTGAATATAGTATTGATTATTTAGTATTGAATATTTGGGGACTTGGGCCACGCTAGGGCGATTGTCCAAATCCCAGCCATTACCTCGCCTCCCCCCAAAAAAAAAAAATGCAACAAGTCTCCCTCACCAATACGTCATTGGTTCCATCATCCTATTCATATAAAATCCCTATCCTCTCTCTTCCACTGAACTATATCAGCTTTGACAGTAACACTCCAGTTAAACATGATTCGCACTTCCCTCCAAAGAATTTACTCCACAACCGCACGCAGAACCTTTTCTCGATCCGCTGTCGTGTCATCAGAGTCAAAGCGTAAGTACAGTCAAACACGATCACCAAGGTGAAGACCAACACTAAGTGTATGTTCTCTTGTAACAGAGACCCCAGACCTCGCTAAGAAGCATGGCGACAAGATCCGAAAGGAAGAACAGAATAAGGAGCAACGTCCCAACCCCATCCCCAAGGAAGCCCAGAAGAAGTTTGAGGAAATGGACAAGAAGGCCGAACAGAAGAAGAAATAGATGTACACCTTGAATCCAAGCTCATTGTAGCATTGTATATAAACTATTTGAACGAACATTTGTGTGAAGGCTTGTGTTGCATGGATAAGTTATGGCTAATACTGTGAGTGAATGTGTATGCGGAATGAATTCGGGTCTAAAGGTGACTGTAACGTCATAGAGACTAAGCGCTGCATATCTGAACATGTTTAGATAGAGTTTCTTGTAGAGTTGCAACCCCATTTCTTAATAATGACACCGGCTCAAAGATAAATGTGGTGGCCACTATAAGATGAAAGGATACTTCAAAGAAGGGAAGCCTATGGTCTTATAGTGTCCGCCGTGTAGATTCACTCACCATCGTTAAGCAAGTTCAGACTGAGGAGTACAGTCATGATAACTGAAGTAGTATATCTTAGAGAAACTTTGTATTTTCAGTATAACGTGCCGCACTTTTTATTTAGTTGAAGAGACGTTTTCCCACCAGAGCGGGTAACTAGTGCGATTTCCTAGGATGTCCTGCGACTTTTTAAAAAACCATACTATTCGGTATGCTTAAAGGAACCGTTATCGCTGGATATCAGGTACTCATAGGAGCATGTTCAATTAATGCAAATCCGCATATTTTTAATCCATCAAACGCAACATGCAAATGAGAATTTTCAACTTGAAAAGTATGTAGTTATTGGTGGCCGAGGTTCAATCCCTTTGAAATGACTTGGATAGGTCGGAAAGGGAATGTGGCAGTCACGATCACAAATTTGGCACTTTTTTTTTTTTTTTCAGAGTGAACCAGATCTTACTTTAGCCCTTCAGTTAACAGCACAATGGCGAATCCTAGACAAAGGAAGATGAATAGAGCTGGCAATCGGGTCACCCGAAGGACCGCCAACAAGCATAAGAAGAAGGTTGTCATAACTGTAAGTCAAACCATTCTTTACCTGGATTCCAAATGTGAAAACGTACTGATTCGGGCTACAGGGCAATGACATTATAAAAGCCAACTGGGACAGAAAGAAGACGCTGCGACAAAAGTAAGAGGCAAACCTCAGTGACTGAACGATTTATAAACATCCCATTTTAACCCCTCTCGTCTGACAGCTACGAAAAGCTTGGTTTGCTCACATCGCTGAATGGAACCACAGGAGGAAGGGAGATTTTGAATACTGTCAAGCCTGAGGAGTCAGAGGAGCCTACCGAGTTGAAGGAACTCACAGAAGAAGAAATCGAAAAGTTGAAGAAGACACTCAAGCCTGGTGAAGGTTTCATCCAAAGAGACGACGATGGCAATGTTGTTCGAATCATTGTTGGAGACAGGAAATCGCACGACGAGATCCTCGAAGAGGAAGCAGAGAAGGTTGAAGCCAAGACCGATGTTGTTAGAGGTAAGTTGTATGCCCCACTATCCCAATGCTTCTCTTCATGATGGTGATTTGTGTGATCTGACCACATCATCTTTTTTTTATTTTTCTAGCTCTTGAGGAACAAGCTGCCAATGCACTCATCGTTGAGCGACATCAGACACAGTTTGAATCAGATTGGGTTGCTCAGCTGATTGCAAAGCATGGAGACGATTACCAGGCTATGTTTTGGGACAAGAAGCTCAATGAATACCAGCAAACCGCTGCTCAGCTGAAGAAGAAATGCCAGAAGTATATTAAATCTAGGTCACAGCAGTAGAATGTTTTTTTTTATGTCATTTTTGTATAATACTGTTTTTGATAAAGCACTATCACATTTATCTTTTAAATTGATACCATCAGTATTGGGTAGTTTTGAAAAATGTCTAACCGTAATCGATACAGCTACTGATATCGGTTACTTGATGTATATTAACTGGTGCAAGCCAAAGACATCCTTTTTTAAAAACCTACAATCGAAACGTACCTTGACGAAAATGCAGTCACAAATTCTGCCAAAAATCTCGCAGCTTGTAGGCAAGATCCACTCCACTGCTTACAAAGACATGGAGAATTCCATTCGACCAAAGCTTGAAGACATAGAGGATGAAGAGGATCTACTCCGTCTTCAGGAAGAGTTCATCTCTATGAATTCTGTACCTGCAGCAAAGGTCTTTCGACGACCACCACCCGTCTTTGGATCAGGTCCAACACCAGCCGAGGAGGATTCTGGTATGCCCGATCTAGAGGACGTACCAGAACTCGAAGCTGTCCCCGAGCAACGACCAGAAAGGAAGGCAAAGGGTGGAAAGAAGAAGTCTCTGTTTGCGTCTCGTCGAGCCCAGGCTTCCAATCCTGCGGAGAGCGCGCCAGCACAAGAGGAGGAGATTGTTACTAAACGCCTCATCGATGTCAACTCTATGTTGGGAAACGTCATCGGCACTGTAAAGGAAAGCATTCCTGAACCGAAGAAAGATGTGGTGACATTGGATTTCGACCTAGGCTTCGCCAAGCGCGCTCGACAATCCACTGGATTTCCACAACCTGTACACCGAAGCGAATTTCGAAAACGAATGGAAGAAAAACTCAACAAAGATAAAGAACAAGCGTCAAGCGACCTACCACCGAAGGATGATGAGGAGTTTGTGAATGAAAAGTATCAAGATATTCACGAGGAGAATACCAACGCCATCAATGCAATGTCAGAAGAGGACATCATCGCTGCTCGAGCACAATTGATGGCCTCCATGGACCCAGCCCTGATCGAAAAGTTAATGAAGAGGAAGCCAATGAGCGAGAGAAAAGAAGACAATGCATCCGCCTCACCTAGTGTCAAAAAGGTACAGTTTTCTGATACCATCGATACGACCGCAGATGTCATGGAGGAAGATCATCCTATCGCTATGAAGAAGAAGTACTTTCAAAATGTCGAATCTGAACCGGAAAAGATGATTTGGATGGGCATTGGCGAGCAACAGCAGGATTCAACGACCGATGTACCCAAGTTTTCAAACGCTGCTGCGCAACTTCGATTTGACTTTGCCGGCAATATTATCACCGACACATCCGTTCCTGTCCACAAAGGTTTACACCACCATGGGCAAAATCCGAATGAGGCTGGCTATACCATCCCGGAATTGTTCCACCTTATGCGAAGTCAAGTATCGTCTCAGCGAGTGATTGTTCTCAATACCATTTCGCGCGTCATACAGAAATCCAAACAGCAAGGTTATGGGCGTCAGAACTCTGGAAACATTTGGGCTTTCATTATATCTGATATGAAAGGTGCTACTTATTTGCGAGCTGCTTTGGATGACAAATATACCGGAGCTGTTGCTGCTGCTATCAACGCCATCGGTTCTCTCATTTGTGACGATGATCATAGTATTTCCATGTACAAACATCTTCGGTTTAATTTGGATAGAGGATATGAGAGAACTTGGCAAGTCCCCGCAGGTGAAGTGGAAGGCGCCACCTCTGCTTCCGGCCTGGATAAAAAATTCACCAATGCGGTGGATACTTTGAACAACACGTCGGCTGAAGATGACACCGAGGAACCAGAGGCTAATTCTATGGAAGCGCACGCCAAACTGGCAGAAAAGGATGTCATTGCAGCTTTGGTACAGATGAACATTTTGCCTCGAATTCGCTATCTCTTGGAGCACATGTGTCAACCTGGTGGATTGGACAGCTGGACGGTTACGCGACTCATTGCCATTGTTGAACGCTTAGCAAGGGCCAATGATTCGATATGCGAAATGATTGCTGTGGAGGAGCCCAAGATAGTGGACCTAATTGTTAGCCATGGTATCGAAAACACACAATGGCCTATTATTTCTTCCAGCCAGTCGTCCAACAAGTCGCAAGTTGGTTGGCCTTCCTTGGAAGCGATTCACTTCTTACACGCCATGGCGGCTGCCAAAAAACAAATAGCCATCAGTGTTTGTATCGAAACTGGTCATGTTGATAATACGCTTCGCTTCCTCACGTTGTCTCCATCCGCCATGCCTGACCCTTCAGCTGTCGAACACGCTTTTGAACTACAATTGGCAACGCTCGAATTGTACCGCTTGCTTGCTGCGTATGGCCTCTACTGCCATGTCATGGCTGACCTGGCACCCAAAATACCACTGTGGATCATGGCCAAGGAAACGCTGAAAGATGAAAATTGGGACAAGACGGCGGAACTCACCTATGCTAGGAGTATCTCTGTGATCGCGCTATTGGAAACGTATCTTCACGATGCATCCGATACGCATCGAACGCTGCCTCAACATGACATCTGCTGGGCGCAACCAATGGCTTTCCATGAAATTATTGTTTCGATCCTAAAGAAGGGTGCTGCCGATTTGGTGACTATTAGTACAAAAAAGGAGACGGATCTTCAAGACGATGCACAACTCAGCCTCATAGCGGTGTCCATTGGCTACCTTGCGACGTGGTGTCGATATCTGGATTCCAATCCTCCGTCTGATAAACAAATCGTTGAGGATACCTGGGCTGTTATTGCCGATAGCCTTCTTCAGTCGAGCTGGCTCTCGGCGTTGGAACGCCTGTTGGAACGTCTTGGACAGACATGGCCAAGCCGCCCTCAACCTGTGCAGTACGCCAACCTTTCCGGATTATATGGGCCGGAATCCCTGGATCACTACACATGCTTAAGCAAACGCGATATTGTCCTTGACATGGTGGCTAGATTTAGTCAGCTGCTGGGATCGTATGGCAGAATCCCGTTGGACAGCATCGCACAACAAGCATGTGAATGGTTAATACATGATCAGGTTGCACACATTATGATCGACGGTATTGCAAAACTCTATCTCGGCCCACACCATACCAGTTTCAGCTGGTTGGAAAGCCTACAAACGCGAAAGTATCCAGCTCAGACTATATGGTCACACCTCTACTCTGTAACCAGTTTGACATTGATGAGTAGTACACGTGCATTACCTAAATCCACCCTAGAGCCCATGTCGATCTTGGCAGGTTTTTTCATGCACAAATTATCCAGCGGAGATGAGTGGCCTGTTCAATGGATTCTAAACCACGTTCTTTCAACGACTTTCACCATTGAAAAGGAAAGCAATGATGGTGGTGTACTATTACCGTTCTACAAGGAATGCATTGGGTCGGACGATAAGGTGCAAGCATCGAAAGGGCTGTTTTTACATGATGGACGTTACATTGACACCATGGTGCAAAGCGGTGTTCAAGATACTAAACTACCTCATAATGTGTTGGCATTGTTATTGTCTCCCATTGACGAGCTCTATCACGCGGATAAATCGGAGATACTTCGAGACTTGCCACATGGCTACAATGCCACGGAGCCTAATATTGTCACAGCAGCGTTGGACAAAACTCTTCAAACCTATAAACTGTTTAGTGGACATCAAGATTTAACCACTGTAGCCGTTTCACTCATGAAGCTATTCTTGCTTGGCGAGAGATCGGGTCGAAACGTTCAAGTGGAAGTGGGCTTTGGCCATCCGGAGGATGGACAAGACTTGTTCCGCGACAGCAATGTGACGCTCAGAATTCAAGAGTGGCTGAATTGCATGTCAGCTGCACAGCTGCATGCATCATTGCAGGAAGCTTGGTCCGACAGTTCGTGGCATGTCCGAAAAGCGGCTGTACCATTTTACCAGTTTTATCAGGACTTTGCCGCTCAATATGCTGCCATATCATACGGTGATCGCTCATTTGCCAGACTGTTGTTGCTTCCGCTCATGGCCAGCTGTCCAATCGACTATAAACATCATCTGTGGAATGATTTGATAGATACCTTACCGTCTATCCGTATCCCCATCACCGACTTGTTGGGTGGAGTTCAAGCGTATCTCCAGCCTCCTGAACAAAATGAAAGCATATTGCGAGATATGCTTCAGGCGGTTGGCACGAGGAAAGTGACCAAAGTCGATATGAATGGTGGTGAAAATGGTGCATTGTATTGGCTCGCGTTGCACCATCTGAGATTTGCATATTCCAACCACCATACTACCCCACCTTCTCTTTTGCGGGACTTGCAAGTGTTACAGCCTCTTTTTGACCAGCCGTTTCCTTCGGAATTAGCCAACACGAGTAGTTAGATGGGTATTACGTGTGTTTATGTTTGATTAAACCAAAATAAAAACAAATTTATATCGTAGAACACAAAAAGAGAAAACCTCCCCCTTGCAACATGTCACAAACAGTGGTTGTTGCATATGGGGACCGGACATTAATGCATTCCATTACAGTGTGTCCTACATGAACCAGCTTTATAGAAATGCGTCCGATAGAGAACTCATGATCATTCTGTAGGCTGCCAGACTGGGAAAGCTTACAAAAAGTCGATTATGCATGTTTAGGCTGGCGTTATTTGTCGGTTTACTCACGCATCAAAACGATGAGCACCGCGCATTTTGAGGAGCAGATAGGGTATTTCGCCCGGTTATAAAAAAAAAAAATTGGGCACAAAAGGGCATGCACTACACACGCATGATCCACGCGATCTCTTTTACTTCCTTGGCCCATATTAAAAAAGAAAAAAAAATAGATGTAAAGGGGGGCCAGCTATCAAAATACGTTACATGTCTACAGGAATTCCGCCCCAGTGTAAATGGGCGGAACAAGTTTTGCCGCAGTTGCGTTTGGAAGCCAGACAATCGCATACAAGTCAAATCAACAGAGCTGGAGAACTCTAAAAAAAATAATCGGGGTAGGTAGGTTATAAAAAAAATTTGGGGAGTAGAGCATGTGGCAATCATAGCTTGCATTGCATCAATCAAACTCACTTTGAACCAAACCCTACCGACATAACCCAAAGGTACCCAAAAAAACAAACACGAGACTGTGAACAAATATAGCAAGGTCATTGCGGAGGGCTATAGAGTGAAAAAAAAAAAAAAAAAAAACCTGGATATACTCATATTATGTCCGGTTATGAATCACATAAAAGGAAGGAATGAATGAAATCGAAAAAGAAAAAAAAAAATCTCCTTTCGTTCCTTCCCTTTTTCCATTCTCTCTTTAAATTCAAAAAGGTTTATTATACCCCTCTCTCCATAGTATGTCACCGACCAGGAAGACTGCCGAATTAACCGACGGAGTGATTTGCGGAACTTGCGATACAGCTCTTTCCTCTGACTGGTTTTGCTCTCGTTGCCACCGCAAATGCAGTACATGCAATCGCTACATGATTCAGGATGACGATTTCTGTTCGCGATGCTGGACATCAGCCACTGGATCGATTCAACCTAAACTGACTCAGAAAGAGTATTCCAATGCCATGATCGATTTTGTTCAGGAACAATTGATGGTCATTCCCCTTGTCGACGACCGCAGGCCAGGACGACAATGTTAACCGCCCATATCACTTCGTACGCTCCCGCTATGTATATTTTCTCTGTTCTGTTCTATTGGAATTGATTCCCACTGTGGTTTTTTTTTATTATTATTTAAACAAAAAGAATATCTGCTGTGGACAATTGAAAATAGCACCTTTCCTCAAATTCTGTCGTCCTCATTGTTCAGAGGCGCTCTTTGAATTTAAAGCTGTAATGTCTTCAACTCAATCTTTAAAAAATAATAATTACGATTTGATGCAGAATTTTGTGCTTGAACGGAGTTTGGTCTGTTTGCACATAATGGTTTCATCCTGCAACATGCCGTTGTGTTGCTTTTGTGGCAACAAAATTTTCACAGGCACGCACGGCGGCATTACCTTTCCATTTGGACAGCCAGCCATGACAAGAAAGGTGATGGCCGGCCGACATAAATAACCCCCATTCCATTTTGTATGATGCCGAAAATTTGTGCGCAGTACATTGTCATACGCTGCAATTAATCGTGAGTTAAACGGCTTTGTCCAACATCACTTTTTTTTTTTTTACTCGCTTGCTTGGCACCACAGCATTTGTAGTGCATGAGATAATATACCTCGTTGGGCTACCATGAGGTCACGCAAAACGATAAGCAGACAGTTCGCCGTAAGCTGTGGGGTGCATTTATTATTTCAACGTGTGTGTGAGAAAAAAATCGATATCATAGAATCCCGTTCTGCACGTCATGCCAAGTAGTAGTTCTGTTATACACAAATTTTTTGAAGGAGATATGGTCTCTCTAGTCATAAAAAGAATGCCTACTGTACTTTAGTGTATCAAGAACGCACTAGTAAAAATAGGTAGATCAGGTATGCCTAGAACATGGTGTTCTTCTCGACCTTGGGAATGGTTAGTTGAATGACCCTGGCTATCGAATATGTATGCAATGCAAGCTTACTTTAATAACGATAGGCGGTTCTTGCGTATTGGGCCTAGAAATCTCCGCCAGCTCCCGTCCAGCCTGAACATGTCAAAATAAATAGGTCAGTCATTGACACGATAACGCTTTAGCCATGTTGGACCTATAAAAAGTGACTTACGTTCCAGATGCCTCCTTCAAGGATTTGTGATAACGACAAGTTCTTTCGGGATTTCAATTTGTCGCGCACCTTGGACGCTATCATCTCGCTGTAAGTGATCGTCAACGCTCGCCATTCAATCACAACAGGGTCGCTAATATCAAACATGGGGGTGACTTCCATCTTGGGTTGACCCGGCAGCAGAGAATTACGTCGGTAGTTGGACAGACCCGACTCGAGATCTCCCTTTTTCAAGGTAAGAAATCCGGTATCCAGAAGCAAGCCACCTGGGTGGTAAGAAATGGGTTGGTTTGGTATTGTGAAACGTGTTAAATATATGCACAGTATATTACCATTAGGGTAGTCGGTCAGTGGAGTGAGTTGATCTTTGCCATCCACGGTGATACCTAGTTGAGTTTCAAGTACTTCAACGATAGAGTAGCAAAGCCATTGGGTGGTGGTGTGGAAGGGCACATAGGGATCTGAAAAACCAGCAGATCTCAACGCTTCGCAGGGCCACACATCGCCAACTGATCTTCCTTCCACCGGTGAGCCTTGTGCCCATAGTTCTCCGAGCAAGATAGCCACAGACCATAGTGTTTCCATTTGAATCACAGTAGTCCCTTTACTTGACCGAACCGTGGAAGGATGCGACAAGATGTAATCTGTTAAACGAAGAGCGATCGTCAATGATCATCCTTGGTTTTGACATATTATGGTAATATAATATATTGCAGCGCATAAATAGATCCTTTTTTACCTAGCATGTTTCCAGGCCGAGAAGATGACTTATCATTGCCAGCGAAAATGTTGGAATAATCCTTCATTGTTTCAGTGACATGTTGTATGAGATTAATTCGATCTTCGAGGCCAATCAAGCTATTCTTTGCATTTAGCTGGAATCCACTGGTCAAGTCGTCGAGAGTCAAGTCTGCTAATGCCGATGCTGGGGAGAGTAGGACAGTCAGAGGGATGGGTGGACAAAGCGGGTATTCAACTGAAATAAACTTTTTTTTCTTTTTTACCATCGACGCGATTAGGATCACCAGGATCACTAGAAAAGAGACCAGACTTGAAAAGATCAAGCACAGCAATAGCGATGCCCTCGGTTCGCTTGTGAGTTCTTCCTGTTGATTTTTCTTGGTACGCCCAGTGATGCAGAGGGTTGACATCAAGTAGTACACTCATTACACACAGGTCAATAAGACGTTTCGCCTTCTCGGTTGGCGTCGCGGATGCCCAAGATGACACCAACTGTTTTATTCTTGGCTTTCCGCCCACTTCAAAGTGTCTCCATCTTGAATGCGAAGGCATATCGCTTGGATCGTCATAGTCTCGCTTGACCAGCAACGTGACAAATCGTACAACTTCTTCCATTTTCCCTAAATCGATGTCAAAATGCTGCAACCTGCCTGATTGAACAATGTGCTGCATCTGCTTGGTCTGCTCACGTACTGAACGTAAGCTCAGTAAGTAGTCAGCTTTTACGGCCATCATGATCGATAAAGAAGGGCGACCTTGAATGAAGAGGAGTGAGAGAGAGAAAGAAAAAAAAAAAGAAAAAGGGAAAAATACAACCTCTGTGTTTATTGTGATTTTCGCAATGGCCCGCCTCGAGAGCGCCTTGATTTTGACGATCGTTACCAATTGTGTGTCCCACCGAGGGGGATTCAAGGCAGTCGATGCTAACACAACAGCCACATTTAACCTTTTGCTCGTCTGCCGACTCAATTCGAACAGAATATACCGACCGACCTGATTACAAGTGAAGGCTGGGGGGAGATCACAAGTGAAACTGCCTTGCTTTGCCCGCCTTTTTTTTTTCCAAACGAGCAGCCACCCCAGGTCCCAAAAATTCAAACCACGTGACACCTGCAGCTTTG
This sequence comes from Umbelopsis vinacea, assembly GCA_016758895.1. Lineage (NCBI taxonomy): Eukaryota > Fungi > Mucoromycota > Umbelopsidomycetes > Umbelopsidales > Umbelopsidaceae > Umbelopsis > Umbelopsis vinacea. The sequence continues at coordinate 155,011 of JAEPRA010000020.1, read as the reverse complement.
GCTAGCCCTACTTGTAAAAGCGGCGATGCCGGACTTCAACTCAAACTCTGCCTTGCCCTGTGAGAGTCACTTTTTTAAACATGTCCATCTCCAAGATCGCTCGCATCGCTCCTCAATCCACCGCGGTATTTGTATGCGATATTCAAGAAAAGTTTCGTGGCCGTATCTGGCAGTTTCCATCCGTCATATCGGTTGCCGGAAAAATGGTAAGCTTCTTCAACTTGTGGGGTCAACACTTCTGTATATCCCATTATGTAACCGAAACTATCTCTACAAGATTAAAGCTGCTCGAACTCTGGACATGCCAGTCTATGTCACCGAACAATACCCTAAAGGTAAATTCATATAATGTCCTGGCGTCTAAATTCATGGTTTTCTCACATTCTCTCACTCCAGGTCTAGGCGCTACCGTTTCCGAACTCGACGTATCGGATGCCAAACTAGTGTTGCCAAAGACCAAGTTTAGCATGTACTTGCCTGAAATTAAAGAGTCATTAAAGCAAAACAACATCACATCCGTCATTCTCTTTGGTATTGAGGTACAGATCATTTCTTTGGGCACATTAAGGGTCATATCAAATGGGATACTAAATATTCTCTCAGAGCCATGTCTGTGTCCTTCAGACTGCCTTGGATTTACTGGAAGATAACGTTGACGTTCATGTGCTATCGGATGGTGTTTCGTCCCAAAACCACCCAGAAATCGATATTGCCTTGACTGTAAGTTCCCAATCCTCTTTTTAGCTGGAAACCCAGCTTTCTGTCCACTAATCGGGCATTGCGTTTCTATAGAGAATGAGACAGGCAGGTGCAGTCATTACCACTTCCGAGTCCATACTATTCCAGCTTGTCAGAGATGCCAAGCACGAAAGGTTCAAGGGCATTCAAGACATCGTCAAGGAATACCAAGAGGCAACCAAAGTCAACAAATTACTTTTCAAGCACACCACTGCCAATTTGTAAAAGCAAGCCAATCGTGTAATAATGAATCTGGTTTTTTTTTTTTTGGTTTCCTCTCATCGTCTCGTCCGTTCAGTTCTATTTACATGTAGTGTAGTCAATGATGGTGTGTCTTCTATTCAAAGTTTTTGTCCCAGAAACTAAGGGGTAAAGCTTCTTGCTTCTTTTTCTGCATGAGCTGTCTGAATGCTGCTTTTGCTCCTGGGTATAGCAAGCCGATATTCTCCTTCCACCATTGCTTGTTATATGCCATTTGTCGGTCATAAGCTTTGTCGAGGAAATCTTTGTAAAACACAGACAATGCTTCAGCCGTCACTTTCTCTCCGCGAGCCCTGACTGAAAACGAAAGAGGGTTGAGTTAAAACCAGGTGTACTCAAACCTTTTATAGAAGGAATGTCACCTACTTGACTCTTCGTATTCGGCTTTTGCATTAACGAACAACGCATTGTTGGAACTCCAAAAGTCTTCATTGAATTGGTCTACACGCTGGCGATGTAACCGCCACTCCGTCTCCTGGAAAAGTTGAACAAACGGTGAATACATGCATGTGTATAGGAAAGTAAAATGGAGTGTCAAGGGAATTATACCTCTGGTGTCTCATTTGCTGCAACAAAGTATTTGACTGGTCGTAAATTTGAGATAGGGTCGGGTGTTCCTATCATATCCGCTGCGACTTTTTGATACAAAACGTCATTCAAAGGAGAAGGAAGTTTGTCGGTGGTGAGGTCTGATTCATTTTGACAGTTTGTTAGGATTGTCAGGTTGCGTTTGCACCATATAGGTATTAGCTTTACGCTTACCATCGGAAGGTTTAGTGGTGTGAATGGGTCGAAGGGCGAAGCTTGCGGAGCTCAGCCTGCCAATGCTCTAAAACGAAAGGCGTAAGTTTGGGCTTTACGCAAAGTTCATGTCCGTACATGCATCTTACCAAGCTGGTGCGGAATGTGGTTGCTCTCAGCATTTAGCCTTGAATGGTTGGACAATCCCAGAAAATAAAAAAAATAAAAGATTTCCATGCACGCAGGGTTGATCAGACAGCTGTCACAAATTTCGCAATTGCCAATCCATCAGGTATCTCAAAACTGACAGTCTCCACCATCTTCGCCATGACCTCAATGGACAAACATGTCGCTAAATACATGGTGGCAACCGGCGATGCTTCAGCCGAGGCCGTCTCTGCCTCCACTGACATCTCGACCAGTAAGTGCAGCTTGCTGATCCCACTCCCCCGTAACTGACACTTTCAATTGACCGTTTTTGTGCCGTCTCTCAACAGTTGTCAATTCCGGAGACACTCAAGCCAATTTACTTCAATTGATCCAATCCCTCGGTGAATATCTCACCAACGACGATGGCTTCATTCGAGCTAAAGGTAGAGCCAATCGGTATTCGGATCTGCCTCGTTACTGAAAGTGTTGCTGACAAATGATCTTGTTCTCTCAGCGACTGGATTGCTGTCCCATGTGCTTTCCGACACCAACCAATCCAGCATCAATGCAGCAGCAGGTACTTTATTGCCTAAACATAAGCTTCCATTGATGACCCGAGTATATATACTAAAACCATCCCGCCAGTTGATGTGTTGGTCCACTTCTATTGTGATCGCCTTGCAGATGAAACATGTGTACCGAAACTACTAGAGGGAATCGATGCCCTTGTCACTTTTGATAACTTTAAAGAGAAGGGTGCCATGACTGTTTCCAAGATGTAAGTGCCGGTTTGCATCCCGGATGGAAAAGATGATCCAATAGGACTAATGCATTGGTTAGGCTGTTTGAAAATGTCAAGGCACAGTCTTTCCCTCAAACTGCCAGATATAGAGTTTACTCGATTATAGGAGCATTGGTAGCAAGGTACTCTAGCGGTAAGTCTACTACTTTTATAGTCAAATACTCTGTCATCGAAAATGAAATTCATCTTTATCATCGTTATAGCCTTGAGATCCATGAACAACGAATTTGTGTTTGGATTCACCCAGGCTATGGATGGTGAAAAGGACCCAAGAAATTTGATGAAAGCTTTTGCACTCGTCAAGGAGATTGTTGTGAACTTTGATATCTCTAACCACGTAGAGGATCTATTTGAGGTTACATTCTGTTACTTTCCAATTACCTTCAAGCCTCCTCCGGATGACCCATACGGTATCACTGCGGAAGATTTGAAAATCACCTTGAGGTAAGCTGATTGGTGTTTTTAAAAAGGTCGATCGGATTCGATCTGAATGAATATACTGACCCCGCTTTTGCATTTTGGGTCATCAGACACAGCTTGTCTAGCTCACCTTTGTTCTCAAAGTTCGCTATGCCATTGCTATTAGAGAAGCTGTCATCCAGTTCTGGTAGTGCAAAGGTAATTACGGATCACATATTCGATCTCATGCATTGACGCATCTAACATTATCGTTTTGATCCTAACAGAAAGACTCTATGGAAACGATTGCTGAATGTGCACCGGTGTATGGTGCCAGTGCCTTGTTGCCGGATATCAATGAATTGTTTGATGCCCTCAAGGTTGAAGTTTTCCATGCCACTGACCCGGCGCTAGAAGACACAGCTCTTGAAGCTATCCACCAAGTTGTGGCTGCTTTGAGTACAACAGTCAGCAGCGATAGTGCCAATGATCCGGCTGAGAATGCATTGAAGCCACTGGTGGTTGAGTGCATGGTTAATTTGAAAGATCCAGAGCTCAAAAACGCTAAGCCGGCCGGCCGGATTTTACGAGCTGCTGCCTCTGCCTCTGGTATGTAAAAGCGACCGATGATTGGAAAAAAAAAATGATTTGATGTGATGTGATGAGCTAATGGTTGTACAATTTCCTAGACCCTGCTTTCAACTCCATAATCGACGCCATCATGCCAATCTTGCTTAGACATCATAGAGAAACAAATCTTGCTACGCAGAAGAAGGCTGTACTAGATGTTCTTTTGGAGTTCTTGGAAGCGAGCAAGACCCTCTATGGCGAAATATCTGACTTGAAGAATGGTAAATGTGCATATATGAATGTGATTCATTTTTTCAGGTCCGGTCGTCTAAAAACTCCTCTCTTTCAACCTCTTTTTTAAATAGATGCTGACTTTCAGACACCTTTGTTGGGTTATAAGGATCGCCTTTGGGAATTGTTTGAATCAGCAACCATGGCATCAAACGAATACAATGGGCTTCGTCTGGCTGGCATACAAGGTCTTCATATCATGACGCTCATGAAGAACTTCTTAGCTGATAATGAGGTACGGGGTTTTCCCATCCACTCCACAAACGGTTAATATTACTTTTGTAGCTGACATGACTTCGTTATAGATCGGATTGGCAGTCCGAACATTTACAAAGATCTTGGTGGATCAAAATGACAACGAGCTGCGAGTCAAAGCATTATCATCGCTATTGTCTACCGCCAAAACACAACAACAGCAAATCTTAGACTACACCGTTCCTGTGCTAATGGATACCCTCCCAGCTTCTGAGGCAGACGACAGGGCTCCAGCTCACCAGAAAAACCTAGAGTACTTGATCGAGTTGTCCTCAATACCTGCCATCTTTGATGTCGTTGGTGTGCAATTACTGTCCAAGTTTGAGACCGCAACTCACCAGCAGCCAGATCAATATTTATATGCATATGAAATTATCCATGCTTTCGACACTATTTTAAACCAGAAAACGGAGAAGCAGGATATTGGCAAATGGGTCGCCTTGGTATTTGAAAAGTTGTTTGGACAGTGTATATCGACATCACTTACCCAAACCACCAGCTCGATACTGAACGATCACATTCTTTCTATCATCGGTTCTATTGCTGCTGTTATTTTCCAACATCTCGAGGCCAGGTGAGCTCAGTTTCATTCTATTTACCGCAGATTTGGCTGGCTTACTGACATGCTTGCATCTCAGTGTTCAATCCCAGTATATCAACCGCTTGTTCGACATATACACCAAGAGTGATCTCTCTAGTCTTAAACTTGAATCAGACCACACCTTTAAACCTTTAGACGCATCAAGTCCTGATACTCAAAAGAAGACTAGCACCTTATTTGCTGTGGCTGTGTCTTCGTACTCACGAACTGTTCAGCTACCCATCGCTAGCCATGAAGAATTTTTAGGTGAACTTGTCAGCGCAGCTCTTGCCTCCTCCTGCGAACTCCAGTTTATTGCCCTTGCCCAGCTTCATGGCGCTATTGTCAACAAGTGGACAGATGGTAGGTACATTTAATCCGTGATGCTATTGCATACGTATGCGACTGAACAATATTTGGGGTACAGATGCGGTTAGGAACACCTATGTTGAAAGCTTGGTGTCCAAGCTGGTCCCCATTGCTGAAAGCAACCATGCTGCTCTGACCATATTGCTCTGGGTAAGCATCATCTTATCTTTATCTTCAAATAGCCACAAATCATGCGTTTCTAACAGCACGATCCCTATATAGACTTGCAAGGCACTTGTGCTTATGGCCAAACCCATTGGATATACCATCACTGATCAGTTGATCACTTGGTGTGCTTCTCCGGTACTCGGAGGTCGTACCGCGCACGGGTTTGAGCTTATCGTTGGGGATGATAACCTGGTATTGAACAGAGCATCTGGTGCTACTGTAAATGTGAGTATATTATAATTTTGCATATCCGATTACCAAAACTCTCATGCATGGCAATGATTTTCCCATCCAGCTACTTTACAAACAAAGATTCTTCAACTACTGTCTTCCAAAACTCGTGGAGAATTTTAAATCGTCTCAAGCTGGTAAGGCAGACTTTTTGTGAGAATCTCGTTCTTGGGCCTTCGTTAGTGACCTGTTGTTGTAGATATCAAGCCCAACTATTTAATCGCCTTGTCCTACTTGCTGCGCAATGTGCGCAAGCAAGTCCTTCTCAACGAGCTTCCACCCGTAAGTAGTATATATTTATTGGCACGCACAGAAAAGGCAACCATCATAAGACGGAAAAAACCTGACTGACCCATTAATGCAGCTCATACCACTTTTGCTCGACTCCCTTGAGCTTGATGATGCAAGCCTGAAAATCTCTACCCTCGACACGTTCCGCATAGCCGTGATGGATGCCCCGGAAATTATATCTCAGCATGTTCGCAGATTGGTCCCTGCGCTGCTCCAAGTCGCACAACATAGCAAACAAATGGCCGTCCGCATCAGCGCATTAACGTGTCTGGCGCAATTCCCCGTCAGTCTTACCAGAGACGTTTTGCAGCCTCACTCCACCTACGCTATCAAGCAACTCAGCTTATGTCTTGATGACAATAAGCGTTTGGTCAGACGACAGGCCGTTGATTGCCGCTCCAAGTGGTACGTTGTTTTTCCCTTCCCTTCTATTCCTTCCATATATGAACGCTAACCATCTTATCTCTACAGGTACGGCATCTAAATGCATTTGGCAACATGAGCTACGAGTGCTGCTGTCAACATTATATAAAAAAAAATGGCTTTAATCACATTGGAGTGTTTCTGGGCAAGCAGTTTTTGGATTGTTTTTTTTTTTGGTTTAAAAAAACATTACATTGAAATTAGAGAAAGAAAAAAAATAGACATATATACAAACGAAGATCAATCTTGTCAAGTGAGGGGGGATGCTGGAGAAGAAATTTGGTATGGTAGAGAAAAGAGAACAGGTAGGGCGGAATCTATGAAAATCATTTAAGATTGCCATAGCTATCAAGGCGCTTCAAGACCTTATCAACATCGTCCTCTGATAATCTATATATCGATCCCTGACACGTTGCCTTGCTTCGCATTTCGTCGCACAGCCACGTTAAATCCATATCATCAAAATATGGATGCTTCTTAAGGCGTCTCCAGTTTTCAGAGCATGCACTGGGTCGATCATGTTCGATGTCGGTGATGTTGGGCTCCGAACTGACCGGTGAGAAGCCAAGGTCATCCCCTTCGAAAAGTGGGGGAAGGTGTTCGATACCCGTATCGACTTGTGCGTTGGATGGCAAACGATACTCAGTAAACAAGGTTGGGTCCAAGTTGTTGGTGGTGAACGCCGAGTTCATGAACTCAGTCAAACCGCCAGATTGATCAAATATAGGCTCAGAGAGAAGTTGATCAAACTGGTGCTGGGTATCCTTGCCGTCATCGGTGGTGGTGGGGAAAGTGGTAGAGAATAGATCGTTACTATCGTCGAAGAGGTTGTTGCTGCCACTGTCGCCGAAACTGGTACTGAACAAGCTGTCCTTGTTGATACTCTCAGGACTATCTTCCTTTAGACTAGGTGGTGAGTTGGCGGTAGAATTATTTTCGCTATTGGATTCAAATGGATAACTACTATCACGAGAGAATTGTGGACTACTGAAAGCATCGGACTCTGTGTCCTTGGGGGGTGGTGAATGGGAGGAAGTGTGTGTTGCTGATGCTTTTGCCTTTTCCAAAGGAAAGTCAAATGTAAACGCTGTACCCTTGAGTACATAATTTTCTGCTTCCAATTCTTCAACTCGTTTCTTAAGATTCTTCGTTTCTTGTTCGTATTTACCGGCCCAATCTGCTGCTTCTTCTTCGAGTTCTGCGATTTTATCTTCCAACTCGCTGACGTACTTTTCTTTTCTATCACGGAACGCTCGCTGCGCAGCTCTGTTTTGTGCCTTGCGTTTCTGCTTTGGATCATTGGTATTCTCCTGATAGGGATTAGTGAAACGTTACAAGTGACCCTGTGAAGGTTGGTAAAAGACCACTCACCAACTTGGATGGGTCCAGCGGCTTCCGACCGGGTCGCTTGCCTTGGGGCTTTGCACCAGGAGATAAATTGTCGACTATTATCAGAAATTTATAGTTTAGAATAACTAGCACAAGACATCTTCAATATAAGAAAGATATCTATTTACCACTGATGCCAGAGTCGTTAGAACTCATGGAGTGGACAGAGTCTCTATGATTGGTGTCTGGGAAATTCAAAGAAAGAAAGGGAAGGCGCCGTTTTAATATGATGGTTGACAAGGACAAAAAAAGTGAAAGAAGTCGAACTCACGAGTGGTTTTGAGAGGATTTGCTGACCTGATAGCGCCATCTACTTGATCAAATTTGCGCTTATCGTCTCCAGTAGTCGAGCGCCGAGCTTTATTTCGCTGTATGGAGTTGCTGAAAATAGCATCAGCAAGTAAGTCTACGTTTGGATCGAACTGATCGTCAGAGATAGTGAAAGGCGAATTTTGAAGTAGTGCGCTCTCCATACTGAGTCGACGGAATTTTGGAGGAAAGGGAAAAGTAGTGGGAAGAAAAGAATAGAGGTGAAAAGGGAGGCTGACGCAGACTATCAGATTCCCTTTTTTTTTTTTTTTCAGAGCTGTGAGTCAATTGATACCGTAAGCTGCTGGCCCGCCCAAGATTAGTAATCCTGTTTCACTGATATAATTAAGCATTTTGGGGTTCCAGAATATCATTGGTGATGGCCCATCGTGCGGCTATGCTAGCCCATACAGCATCATTACAAGATGAGCAATTTATGCTCTGTTCACCAAAAAGACCCGTCGCTTTTGCGACATTTACACCACTTTGCCAAAAAAAAAAAAATGAAAATAAAATAAAAAATAAATAAAATTCTGGCGTTCATGCTGCTGCTCACTTGCAGGTTGATCCACCTCTTCGTTGCCTAGCAATTTTTGAATTCGAGCAAAATGGGGAATTTCTTCTTTTATTTTTTGGTACATTATTTACAGGTTGCCATATGGCATGATTATTTGTTCCTCCCTCAATTAATACAGGTGTTTAAAACTTTCGATAGTATCTACAATGACCTGCCTCATGGGTGTATATTGGATGCCCAACACCTTTTGAGCTTTGGTGCTGTTGATAAGTTGCACAGGGGGAGTATATCGCCCAGGATGCCCTTCAGCTATGATATTGCTTCTCTCGGGAAAAGTTTCTCGAAGGACATCGGCCAGTTGCTGGAAACAAAACTCTCCAGCGGCGACAATAAATCGTTCCCCGTCAACTGCCTTACCCAGTTGTGCTGCTTTGACATGAGCAAGGGCAACATCAACGACACTGACATAGTTGCCACTGAATGTATTAAGCCTTGGGTCTTGTGCTTCTCCAGAAAAGTACCGTATGAAATGTCTCACAGATGACACATCTTCAACGTCCCTCGTTGTTTCTGGACGAGGGATGACTGGTCCCATAACGTACGATGGAATTATCGTAGTGATGGCGAAGCGTGGTGAGTACTGCTTGCGAAATTCCCAAACTGCTTGTTCAGCTTTATACTTGCTTGCACAATAAGCTATTATTGGGTCATTTGGGTTGCCGATCCTCAAGTTTTTCTCGACAGTGGCCATGGCCCAGTCGTTCCAGTCGTCCTCGCTGTATTCGTATCCAGGTTTGGTATCCAAATGTAAGACGCTAGCCAAATTAGACGTAATGATGATATGCTTGACTCTTGTGCCGTATTGGTGAGCTGAATTGAGTAGAGTCAGCATGCTTTTGACAGCTGGCTCAATAACATGGATCATTGGGTTCCCCGGTACACCACCGTACACGACATGCGGAACATGAGCAATAATGTCGACGCCTGCCAAAGAGAGTTAATTACTAAAAAATTCCATTGTGACATGTTTCTAATGGTTTAAATTGCGTTTTAGTTTACGTACCTTGAACAACAAAATCATATACATTGTCCTCCGCTGGGTATCCAATTTCTTGGACAGTGAATTTACCATGTCCGTACTTTAAAAAATATTGAACAATGTGATCTGTCCTTTCACCCGTTTGTACAGTACCAAGGACATGGTACCCGGCTTTGAGAAATTGATCAGCAACATGGATGCCGACATAGCTAGCCACACCAGTGACCAGAACCTTTCTCCCCGGTTGTTGAGCCATTAATTGTGAAATGTGTGTAAGTGACGGTATTTAAAAAAAGTAAATTGGGGTCGGCTCCACCATTGCCCCTTATATATATAGTGATTGGTAAAAGCTGGAAAAGAATTAATAATTGCCTGAATTTGATTCATGTTGGCCCCTACTCAAATTTCTTCTCTGTCATTTGTCAAGACTTGTCAGGTGTTTTAGAAATGTTACCAGCCACCCTAAAATAATGTGGTTGCCGTTCGCTAGGCACTGTTTGTTCAATTTCCAGTGTAGGCGATAACCGGCCATAAGCTGAGTAATGCAGCTTTAAGTTACAATCCCCCCCCCCATAAAACCCTTGCTTATGTTTTTCTTGCTTTACCGCCGTTGACTGGCAATGCCACTGATCCTTGTGCCGATCGCTGAGCGATTTAGGACTATCATCTACCCTTACGTGTACCGTATGAAACAAAATGCCAGTACGGATAAATTATGGAGTCCGGTTCGGTATTTCTAATCAAGGGTTGAATATCTTCTTCGCTTATTAACTTTCCGGCACAATGACTTATGCCCTATAGCAGTTTTAATTCTCTGATTTTTTATTGCTGTAATTTACCGTTGCTCAGTCATCGAAGGCAACGTCTCTATTTGTGCTTTCGTATGCAACCCTCTTATCGTTATTATCGAAAATATGTCATAATGAATTTTTTGCTGATATATTTTTTATTATAAGATCAAGAAATGAAATTGTTGTAAACATGGTAGCCTTGCATTACCAAGAAACGACAAAGCTGATTATGCAGAAAAGGATTGGAGGATATTGTAAATGAAATTATCTAATCACAGTCCAGGTCTAGTCGGGGAATCTTTGGTACCGGCCCGACCAATCCCCATGACACACCTAAGCGCACTGACTGTAGCGAGTCTTCACGCTACCGTCCCGTGGTATGAGTAGCTTGATATCATTGAAATTAGTTGATGAGCTCAATGACATACAATATTACGGCGGAATGCCCGGATTGGATACAGGCGCATCTGATAAAGAAAAAAGCGGTTAAATTGACTCACAACGGGAAAGGCGACGAGAAATTTTATCCGTGGTGGCGCAAAAAGCAATTACGTCTACCCAAATTTTCAGGTGGATCTATGATAGCATTTCTCATAATAGTGAATGCATACAGAAGCATAAAGAGATACCGGGTTGAATTTTATGATCTGATTTTTATGAACTTGGCCTCCGATTCCAAGAAACTGTTTTTAACAGCTGTCAACTTTTTTTAGATAGCTGGTAAACACACGTGAGACAGATCACGTGCCGGTTTCTCCATCGTATTTTTTCTGTGCTAGTCGTTTCGACGGCCTTCTTTCAGTGTTCAACATGGTAAAGTTTTTCCAACACACATTCGCTTATGAGTAGGTATCGCTTTGCTATGTTATAGAAAATGATATTATATACTAATGTCCACCTATGAACAGCCATCCCTGGGAGAATGTGTCATACGCATTTTGGTTGAGATACCCAAATCCATTTGCATCTCATGGTAAAATTCCTTGCTTCAGTGCTTTTCCCCATATTTTTACTCTAACTAACGTCCAAATCCTTATCTTTCATAGTTCTTTGTGCCGATGTTATCGACAGAAGTATCAATGATGACGGTGTTCTTACCACCACTCGACTGGTGTTGAAACAGGGTAAATTACCCAAGTGGTTTCCTCAACAAGTACGCTGGCCGAATTTTTATTTTTTTTTATTTTTTTCGAATTCGAACGCCCTACTGACCTTACCCTATTTTAGTTTATAAAAACTTCGGAGGCCTATGTTATTGAAGAATCCCTTGTCGACCCCAAGACTATGCGAATGGTCACTCGTACCAGGAATCTCAATCATGTACGCATTATGCAGGTCGAAGAAACGCAAACTATCACACCACATCCCGTCAACCCCGATATGACTACGGTCAAGACTGAAGCTCGTATTATTTCCAAATTTGGATGGGGCATGGCCCAACGTATAGAGATGTTCGGCGAAAGCAATTTCTCTAAAAATGCAGTCAAGGTAAACCTCCTTTCACGTTTGCTATCATATATATTATGAACCATCGATGATACTGATGATGACAATTGTAGGCACGCGAAGGTATGAAGCATATTCTCCAAATGATCCGAGAAAAGCGTCTACGTGAACGCATGGGCTTCATGCAGCCTCAAACTGCTTGAATCTTCAAAGCCTATTCCCAACCCAACACTTGTGAAAAATAACTCTCCCCACTACCTCACCCAACCTGTACATATTCCACAAAAATTGCCCCTTCCGCCTACATTGAACGTCGTATCTTCTCTTTGATCAACCTTATCGTTCTCTTCAATATTCCCTTGAGCCCATTGAGCACTCTTTGTGGAAGTCTAATGTAGCCTTTGTAAGTTGCCAACCAATCTATTGGCAGACGTACACCACAATCCCAAAAATAAAATAAAGCACAGTATTCAAAGTATGAAGGTGACATTATGGATTTTATTATTCTTGGTTCTGGCCGGTGTATCTTTATAAACGAGATCGTCTTATCCCAGCATGCTTCGCTTTCTTCCTCGTAATCTCACTAAGAAGAATAAATAAAAAAAGAGTGCTCAGTGTCAAAAAAAGGTTTGCTGGATAGCAAGATTGACTCTCGAATATCACAATTACCTTCTTCTAATTTGTTTAGTGTAGGTTTCGCTTGCTTGCTGTGTGATTTATAGCTTACCAGGATACGTTCGAACTGCAAGACAATCAGTTAGTTTGCATAGACCGAGGGCATGCCGGGCAAGCCCAAAGTACATTCATTCCCTTAACACGTACCAATGCTTCAGTCTGTGGATGTGTACTTGAAAATGCTCGTTCCAGAACGTACAGGTCCACTGCTTTATCTTCAGGTAGTTTCGAGACATAACTTAAACCGAAATCAATAATGACCAGTGAAGTATTGTCATCTCGCAACATTAAGTTTGAGGTCGTCAAATCGCCATGCACAACGTCTACATCATGCATTTTAGCAAGAGCAGCTCCAATGGAATCTGCTAGGACATCGGTATCTGCCTTTCCTTCAATTATGATATCTTTGAGTATTCGGCCCAAAATTCGTTCCATGTAGATAGTTGCGGCTTCTGGGTCGACCATGTACAACGCTGGGGTATCGATACCGGCCTTTCTGCATCGAAATAGGCACCGTGCTTCTTGTGATACTCGTCTATGTGTTAGCTGCTTGTCGAGAACGGGATGTCGGTACGTCTTACTGAATCGTTCCTTCACAATGCAGCCGTTGGGATTGGTAAGGAAAGGTATAAGCTCATAGACGCGCTGTAAACATAGCCGTTAATGGAAGGGAAGTGGATCATTGCGACATGCGAGAATTTTAAACCTACAGCCTCTGCGCCTTGCTTTATCAAAACTGCTGAATCGATCATTCTCGGACGTGAACAATCAGTTGGGTACCCTGTTCTGCGAAAATTCGCTGCAGTGAATCAAGGGTCAAAGGCAAGTCACAGGTAAAATCATTTTGGCTGAGCGCTTGTAGTACGCATGCCATTTTTATTTTTATTTTCATGAGACAATTTCATATGAATATGCCTGCTACAACTCATCAATGGTTCAAGATTTTCATGCCGTCTTCGGGGTAGCGATCGCCAGAAACTTCGAAAGTCACTGCTGTATTGCGGATTTCATCCACCTCTGCTTTTGAAAGCTGTATAGCACCACCCGCAGCATTATCCAAAAGATATTTCTCTTTGCGAGTTCCAGGAATGACAAAGATGTCATCGCCTATCACATAATCCAATTCAGTCTCTAGCTATTGCTTTTTTTTTCTTCATCGCCATAACCAAACCGGTCGTATAACTCACCTTGAGCAAGTAACCATGCAAGCGTAAGCTGAGCAGCTGTCACATCTTTCTTCTCGGCAACTTCCTTAATGCTATCGGCAAGTTCAAGATTCTTCTTGAAGTTTTCGCCTTGGAAGCGAGGATTGGTGCGACGCCAGTCATTCGCTTCCAAATCATCGAAATTCCTGATATTGCCAGCGAGGAAACCTCGTCCTAGTGGAGAATAAGCGACAATGGAAACACCAAGCTCTCGACAAGCTTGAAGTAATCCATTCTTCTCGATGTCAAGAGTCCACGGGCTACAAAATTAGTCCTATGTGAACGACATTCAAACACACAAATCATGGCCCAACCCTTACCTGTACTCTACTTGGACGGCCGCAATGGGATGAACCTTGTAGGCGCGACGAAGGGTATCTGCAGAACACTCTGACAGCCCAAGATACCTGACCTTACCTTTTTCGACCAATTTGGCCATGGCGCCAACGGTTTCTTCAATGGGTCTAAATGACGAACTACATGAACACAACTGCATAACGCTGTGAAAATCTATCTTCTGCTCAATACATACACGGTGGGGTCAATACGATGGGAATAGTACAAGTCGATGTAATCAGTTCCCAGTCGCTCCAAAGATGCGTCACACGCCTTCGTTAAATATTCAGGTGAACCGTTGACCAGACGCGTCGATCCTGTGCGATCAATAGCAAATTTTGTGGCGAGAAACACTTCCTTTCTTCTATCCTTGAGAATCTTGGAGATGATCTTCTCGCTATGACCCATTCCATAGATATCTGGTGGTGAATGATAGTAGGTCAATAACGTATGCGTGCATTTGGGAAAACGCCGTCTTCGGCTCATTACCTGCGGTATCCCAAAAGTTACATCCGATCTCCAGAGCTTTGTTGAGCAACCGAATGCTATTGTCGTCGTCCACCGTTCCGTACACACCGGGAGCCTAAGCGCCGGACAAAGAAAAACCCACATAATCATCTCAGTTCTGGTGCCGAAAAACCAATGTTTAAACGGCGTCAACGTACCAAGCTCATGCAGCCAAGGCCAACAGCCGATGTTTTGACACCGGTCTTTCCGATTTCACGCTGAGGAATCATAAGTGGAATAGACATTTTTTCAAATAGTTTTGACGAATACTAGAAGAAAAACAAGTTCTGTTTGAGTTTGGGTAAGAACAAATCCTTGCGTGTAGCCGCGTCATCGACAATTTCGGGTGGCCAGTTTCACCGAACTCCGAATCCCTTTGACAGCCACTGGTGAGATCAATTAGTTGCGTGGCAGAATAATCTTGTTGACTCGCTTAGATGACGCGGCAGGAGTTTTTGATATATATATATGCCATATATTGAATGTTTGATCTGGTATCTCACAGAAGCAATTATGTCTCTATCTCAAAGTATCCCTCAGCGCGAAATTGGAAAGACTGGTGTCAAAACATCGGCCGTTGGCCTTGGCTGCATGAGTTTGGTAAGTCAAATATGTCCATAGACTTTTTGATTTACCATGCGAAACAATAATACTGAGCACTTACATTTATCACTGATTTAGGCTCCTGGTGTTTACGGAACTGTTGATGATGATAACAGCATCCAATTGCTTGAAAAAGCACTCGACATTGGATGTAATTTCTGGGACACAGCAGGTACGTGAATCACGATTGCTACAACAATATATTCGCATGATGCAAGATCTCAACGGTCATACTAAAAAATCTCATAATAGATATTTATGGCATGGGACATAGCGAGAAAGTCATCTCTAAGGTTCTGAAGGATCGCAGAAATGATGTTTTCTTGGCCACGAAATTTGCTGTGGATTTCAGCTCCGGTACAGTCAGAGTCAACGGAACTCCCGAATACGTCGCCAAGGCCTGTCAGTTGTCTTTAGATAGGCTGGGAACAGATTACATTGATTTGTACTATATGCACCGCATCGATCCATCCACGTAAGTTCTTGCCGCAAGTTGAAAGTATCGCCACAAGAAATTTACTCAACCATCCCCATTATTTAGGCCCATTGAAGAAACTGTAGGAGCTATGGCCAAGTTAGTCGAGCAAGGAAAGGTCAAGTATCTTGGTCTATCCGAATGCTCAGCAAGCACACTTCGCAGAGCCCACAAAGTGCATCCCATCACTGCTGTGCAGATGGAGTACAGGTAGGAAAGAAGATAATTAATGAAGTTAGCATTACTTGACCTTCTTGTTACTAACATTGTATCAACAGCCCATGGACACTGGATATTGAAAAGAACGAGATCTTGGATACTTGCCGCGAACTTGGTGTTTCCATTGTCGCCTATTCACCTTTAGGCCGTGGCTTCCTTGCAGGCAACATCAGAACTTTTGAAGAGTTAGAAGCCGATGACTATCGTAGAGGCAACCCTCGCTTCCAAGGCGAAAACTTCTACAAGAACCTTGAACTCGCTGATAACATCAAGGCTGTTGCCGAAAAGAAGGGTGTCACCGCTGCACAGGTTACCCTTGCATGGCTACTTGCTCAAGGTAAGAAAAAATAGTAGATGCCTCCACTTTTACGATGGACAAAAGGTTTTCTTGAAGCTAACTTCGTGGCATTCATAGGCGATAATATCTTTGTGATTCCTGGAACTCGTAAAGAAAAGTATCTTCTAGATAATGCCGCTGGTGGAAGTCTTCAGCTCACCAAAGAAGAAGTGGATCAAATCCGTACACTGGCGGACTCATTCCAACCTGCTGGTGAACGATATGACGCATGGGGAATGCAATCCGTAAATCTCTAGAAGTTCAATAGTCAATGTAAAGATGCTATTCTTTTTTCCAATTAGGATAGGATCTGAAAGTTGCCATAAACGAAGCTGTTATAATCCAACTGTCAATAAGTGCAAATTAGAATATTTTTTTGCATGTTGAAACAATGGGAGCATGAGTTGGGCATTTTGCGGTGGGATTTGTGACTTTATGACCAACTTATGATGATTTATTGCAAAAGTAGAGACTTGTCAATTCTGTTACAGTGGGAAATCATATATATATTTTTTCTTGCAAATTTAGAGTGATATACAAGCATCCATTTACGGAGAAATATTGCATGGGACACTTGTAATATTTCATCTTCATTGTACTATTGGTAACATATCTTATGCAGCATGATATCTTTTAATCTCTCATATATATTGTACATGTATAGATTAGGTCTTAATGGATCTATATAAATACTTTACACGATCAAATAGAAAAAAAAATTGTTAAAAAAAAATACAATGATCAAACAATATGTCCAACGGTCGGATATGCGTAGGCCGTTTATTATCAAGCTACAACTCCTGTTTAAAAAGACTCGTTTTTTTTTTCAATAGAAAAATGTGTGTAATAACCAGAATCTAGTGGTTCAACATTTTCATGCCTCTTTCATCGTAGCGTTCACCTGAAGGCTGGAAAGCTTCTGAAAGAGTTCGGATTTGATTCAAGTCATCTTTGGAGAGCTGAAGGCTACCAGATGCAGCATTATCAACAAGATATTTCTCTTTACGAGTTCCAGGAATAACAAAGATATCATCGCCTATAAATGTCACAAGTTAGCTTCAAGAAGCTATTTGTCACCGCAAGGATGGAAGCAACTTCTAATTTTTCTTACCTTGAGCAAGTAGCCATGCAAGTGTAACCTGTGCAGCGGTCACACCCTTCTTTTCGGCAACTTCCTTAATGCTATCGGCAAGTTCAAGATTCTTCTTGAAGTTTTCGCCTTGGAAGCGAGGATTGGTGCGACGCCAGTCATTCTCTTCCAAATCATCAATTGATCTGTAGTTTCCAGTAAGGAAGCCGCGACCCAAAGGTGAATAGGCGACAATGGAAATACCAAGTTCGCGGCATGTTTTCAACACCTCGTTTGTTTCAATGTCCAGTGTCCATGGGCTGTTTTGGGTTTCGTTAGCACAGGTTAAATCGCAACTCTACTACATTCCCATCGACTCTCACATACCTGTATTCGATCTGCACAGCAGTAATGGGGTGTACTTTGTGTGCACGACGGAGGGTTTCCGCAGAGCATTCGGATAGACCAAGATACTTGACCTTTCCTTCCTCAACCAACTTGGCCATGGCACGTACACTTTCTTCAATTGGTCTGAAAGTGGGATGGTTGAGTCCATCATTCATGACAGCATTCAAACTCCGTATGCCTCCCAAGGACACTTACGTGGTTGGATCCATGCGATGCATGTAGTATAAGTCAATGTAGTCGGTTCCCAGTCTCTCTAGAGACCTGGCACAAGCTTTGGCGATGTATTCAGGAGATCCGTTGACTCTGCCAGTGCTGATGTCAAATGCAAACTTCGTAGCCAGGAACACGTCCTTTCTTCGATCTTTGATGACCTTGGAGATAATTCTCTCGCTGTAGCCGTCTGCTCCATAGATATCTACAGTAGAAGCTAATGAGTTTGTCGTTATGCACACATAAACCACCGATAACGCTCGACTCACCTGCTGTATCCCAAAAGTTACATCCAATCTCTAAAGCTGTGTTGAGCAACTGAAGGCTCTCGGTATCGTCAACTTTTCCGTATACTCCAGGAGCCTACATGGTGGACTGGATTAGAACTTCCCGCAACTGCATATGCCAACTGTATAGTCCGCTTGTTGCTTACCAAGCTCATGCATCCGAGGCCAACGGCGGATGTTTTGACACCAGTCTTTCCGATTTCGCGCTGAGGAATACTAAGAGGCAAAGACATGTTTGTAGATATTGAGGAGAGAAAAGCGCCCAGGACAACTCGGCGTTAATAAAATCCTCGAGTGTGGTCGACGCGTCATCTGCGCTTGAGCGGAGGAAATACCCAGGCTGGGAATCTCCGCCTTGGACTTTCTTAATGGCTGCACGTCAGGTGGTGTGTACCCACTGTTACGCCGGATGAATGCTAGCTAGTCACTGCTGAACGAGCTTGTGTGCAAAAGATGCTATGCCAAACAGCTACCGCTATACTGTCAAAGCGGTGACAATAGTATACTTCTCATGTAATGTTCATGTCCAACCGTTACAGTTTCATGTTGGTTCCAATAGGGTCTCTGCTAAAAACAATCGACGTTTTTGCGCGCCAGGCATGTTTGCAAGAATCTGAGAAGAGGGTGTAAGCTCTTTGCAAGCTTAAAAGCTGCAGACGTGTTAAATAATTCCACTACCGCAGGCAGTTGCATGCAAATAAACACGTTTCTTTGCAAGTTCCAGAACCGATGTGTCACGGTTTACATCATAGTGTTAAAAAAATAAATTGGAATTTGTTCTACAACCCATTTAAAGGTTACCATGATTGGTGGACACGCATTTGTAACTATGTATGGCGAAGTTTTCTATCACAGCTATAATGATCTGCCCGATATCGAGTGCTCATGGGCCATTACTGGTGCATAAGCCTTCAGAATAGCTTTCTGCAGATCGTACATAAATATCTCCCAAACTATGCTCAATGCTGCGATAAAAAATATTCGAAAGGCTCATTTTTGCAAACTGCCTGCAGGACTCAGATGATTTAAGATTCAGACTTTTTTAAAACTAACAGATTAAACTTTCGTTATCATGATCATTGTACTGGCTGATCTGCGCCAACATGCCTGCCACAATTATATCTAACTTTCAGACCTCCTTTATGATCGCCAGTACTCCTACATATCATATTAATATGCGCCTTCATCAACTTGTAAAGATGATGCGGTCAAAAAGTCATTTTGATACGCCTGAACATCGGACTTTTGCGCTGATGCACGTACCCGATTCTGCCTTTTCGCAAGGAAATACTGGGCTGTGCGTCCTACCTATCGGAACCTTAGGCAGCATAGAAATGAACAGCAACTTTGGAAGGTTTCTTTGCACAATAACCTGAGATGAAACGCAATGTATCTTGGATCGTATCAACGACCGGTCGGATCATAGCGTCGCTGAGTGTACTATACGTCATATTACGTCTGTAGTCAGTGGCAAAATGATAGCTCAGTAGATCATACTGTTGATAGGAACCAAAACAGTAATGAGTAGCCTGGTGACGATGACCGGCATTGGCGTCGATAAGCACACTATTGCTATTGCACAAAGGAAAGTTACGTGATCTTTTATTGTATTGACTGAGACAAGGAAGTAGATGGGTCTGCCCATTCCGAATATAAGTTGGTCAGTAGGCTAGAGTTAGTTACCTGACTGATATCGGCAACATCGCTGAAACAGAAAATGCCTGGGTCTTTCCCCCAACGCCCCAAATAATCACACTAAATTCCCTTTTTGTTTGTTTGGAAACAGAAAAATGTTATTTCTTGTAATTTCATAATTATCAGAGTTCCCTTACAATATGCTGATGTAGAGAGCGAAAGTACGATTGAAAAGGAAAAAAAAACGACATATGGTGAGAACAGAAAATTTTCTTATAAAAAAAGGGGGGGGGGGGCTTGGGAGAGGAATTTGTGTGCAGTGGGGAATGTTGAATTATAAAGAAGGGAAAAAAAATACATCCAAAGAAAAAGGTTAAAAAAGTCTTCGAGTTCGGTTCAGAAAGGGGGGTGGGAGGAAAGGTTTATGTACAATGAATTTTAGCGTTTAGTTTTGCTACATCTAGCATGCGGCAACATTCCACCAACGAAAGCTTGATCCTTTCTCGCCCAAGGAAGACATAATGACAGTGTCATAAAGGTATTCCATGTAAGCTGGGGAGATGGTAGTGGGAGCAGGATCCACACGAGGTTGTTGGATGTTATCAATATCCATTAGCATGAAAGTCGCAATGCTTGAAACAATATATTGCGCCACAGTATTGAACAACATATCATCTGGCTTAATATCTTGTTTCAAAATCTGTTCCACGTTCCATGTTGGTATGACAGCGTTGGATACAAGGATGCGCGTATCTTGACGGTATGTATCGATGGCCTTGCTACCCGTGATACTGAGATCTTTGTTGAGGTTGATTCTAGGGGAACTGATTCGGCTGCTGGAGGATGTAGAAGCGTTGGATGAGTTGGATGCGGTACGCACCAAATCGGATGAGGTGGGAGGAGACGGAGGGGATGCCATGTGTTGAGTGGCAAGGAGTTGATTTTGGCGGCGCAAAGAATCCACCTCAGCTTTGAGGCAAATATTTTCATTCTCTACTGTGGATAGCTTTTCAAACAGCTGATCAGCATAGGATTTATGCTCTTGTACTTGAGCTTCAAGCGTGGAGATATATTCTAATAAAGGGGGCAAAGCATGTGTTATTAAAAAAAATTCAGAGCACGCAATCCGCTTTCCCATCCCATACTCACCCTTTCTTCGTACTCTGAAATTACGCGCAGATATCTTGTTTCGAAGTTGTCTTCTTTCCTTGGGAGTCATTTTCTTGATATCTTCAGGTGAGTGAATTTCTTCATCAGAGTCATAATCCATCTTAGAATTACGACGGCCAAAGGATGGGCTGCTTCTCTCAGGTGTTAGTCTGAATTCATCTGAGCTAACCGACTTGTCTTCCTCTTGCTTGATGGTAAGCTTATCAGGAGACACGGTGGTGATGGGAGCGGTTTCGGCGGTGTCGATTCCCAGCTGAGTCTCAGATGGTGTCACAGTCGACATGGAAGCTGACTGTTGTTGTTGTTGCTGTTGCAAAGCCAGTTGTTTCTTTGCCGCTTCGATGAGAAGCTTTATCTGCTCAGTGGAAGGAAAGCTTGGCGGTAAGGCAGTAGCAGCAGGCTTATCCACCTTCACTTCACTAGTAGGCGTGGCGGCCATGGCAGGCTGTTCCTCAGGTTTGATAGTAGATTCTACTTGTGTAGATTGAACGTCTAAAGCATCTAACTCTGGGTCGGTGACAATATCTTGCGACATAAAATCAGGCTCAAACGTGGAGTCCATATAGTAGAAGGGGTCAGATGTGTCGAAAGATTCATCCTTGATATCCGTGGTGGAACTATGAGAGTTCAACCAGTCCATATCAACAAATTCGTCAAGTTCCATAATTCCAATGAGAGAGAAGAGATGAGGGAGAAAGAAAGGGAAAAATGAGTGTGGAAAAATCGTCTGACTGAAGCTGGCTTTGGAATTGACGGCACAGCAACAGCACCGGAAAGGCGTGATTGCGTGTTAAAAAAAAAAGGAGGAGGTGGGGGTAAAGGACAACAAAGGGCCTTATTCTTTATTGACTTTTTGTTAAAGGGCGCATGTATTTTATTATTATTTTGTTCAATACCTTTTTTACTGTCATCGAACGATGCTTTTTCACGCACGTTAGTAATGGTGCGTGCTCCTGGAAATTGCTGGAAAATTGCGCAACAAAAAAAAAGAATAGGTCTGGGCTGATCAAAGCATGACGTGGCTGTGAAATTTTTATGAAAAAAGTACATTTTATGGCTCAGCTGAAGTTTGAAGTGCGCGAGAGTCTGTTGCTGCTTGGAAGAGTCCACAATGGCCGACTATATAAGCAAGGCCATGAGCTTTGCTGAAAATGCAGCCAAACTATCCCAAAAAGTATCTCAAGGCCTGGTGGATAATGCCATTGAGATCGGATTACCTGGTAGCGATGCTGGAGCCCAATACTTTGATACTTCCGAAGAAAAGATGAGAAATATTCGCAGACAACTGGATTCAAGGAATGACAGAGAGAAAATGGATGGTCTTAAACGTTTAATCGCGGTATGTGGAACGGTTTGGCTTTGGTTTTTCTGTATAGAAAATGGTTCTCGGTGGAGACTGCCGTGTACATACTATCCACTTCACAAGTCACTTAAACTCAATGTTACTTGCAGATGATATCGAAAGGACGCGATGTATCAGAGTTTTTCCCAGACGTCGTCAAAAATGTGGTATCGCAAAATATCGAGATTCGAAAACTTGTTTATATATACCTGTTACGATATGCAGAGCAAGAACCCGATCTTGCGCTATTGTCCATCAATACCTTCCAAAAAGATCTTGGCGATAAGAATCAGATCATTAGAGCTATGGCGCTTCGAGTGATGAGTGGCATCAGGGTTCCAGTCATCAGCCCCATTGTATTACTGGGTATCAAGAAATGTGTTGCGGATATGAGCCCATATGTACGGAAAACTGCTGCTCATGCTATACCAAAGTGCTATAGTCTGGACCCTACACAAGAGGATTCTTTGATCGAAATTATATCTGGACTATTGAAGGATAGATCGGCTATTACCATAGGGAGCACTATTATGGCCTTCAACGAAGTGTGCCCAACTCGATTCGACTTGATACATCCTTATTATCGAAAACTTTGCAACATGCTTACTGACCTTGACGAATGGGGCCAGATAGCCGCTTTGGATTTACTTTTGCGCTATGGCCGGTAAGGAAGAGCATGAAGGTTAGACTGGGAGTACATTGATGCTTTCGCTTACCATTTTTTCATATGTCTACAGTAACCAATTCACGGACCCAAACCCAAATGTAAGTAGCCTGTGTACAGGTGGAAACTTCTTTATCAGTAGGTTGCTCATGCGTATGTGTCTACCTAATAGGGCATAAAGGTGCCGAAGACCGCCACCCTCAGCAGCACCAAAAAGGAATCCTTCTACTCTGATTCATCCGACGACGAGGAATCTACTGAGGAAGTGGAGGAGCAGTCTGAGGTTGAGGATGTGGAGTTGGATGAAGACCACAGTCTTTTGATTAAAAGTTGCTTGCCGTTACTTCAAAGTCGCAACAGCGGGGTAAGATTCTCGAAAATGACAATGTGGTAGAGTCCGATGATGCTGATTTTGGTGTAGGTTGTTATGGCAGTTGCTCGCATTTACTTTCACCTTGCGCCGTCAGAAGAAGCAGCACAACTGGCCAAGCCTTTGGTCAGATTACTGCGATCTCACAGAGAACTGCAGTATGTAATTCTTACCAACATTGCCACCATGGCATGTAGTAGACCAGTAAGTCAAACTTTCATCGTTGGAACAAATAAGAATATATGAGAGCTAAAAGAGCCTTTTTCGTACAGTACCTTTTCCACGGATATTTGTCCCAGTTTTATGTGCGATCTACCGATTCGGTCTTCATCAGAAATACTAAACTAGATATATTGACGGCCATCGTTACCGAGCAAAACATAAATTCAATACTAGGGGAACTACAGGTACGAATTATGCTGTTTGCACTCAAATTTTTCTAGATACAGTTACTCAGACTAGTTTCCTTAACAGCAATATGTCAAGAGCCCCAACAAGGATTTTGTTGCATCAACAATCCAAGCCATTGGCAAGTGCGCCATGACCGTTCCAGAAACTGCAGATCGCTGTATGAAAGGATTGATGAAACTTTTGAAGAGCACTAATGGTACGTACAGAGTTGTTGACTTGCTTCAATAGTTCAATTAGCAAACTGATCCGCTTGCTGCACGCTTGGTTAGATTTGGTGGTTGCGGAATCTGTCTCGGTCATCAAGCGATTATTACAAATTCGTGGCAATGAAAATACACAGTCCATCATACGCCTAGCCAAGTTACTCGACAAAACCACGGTCCCTGTGGCCCGTGCTAACATCTTTTGGCTTGTTGGCCAGTATACTGAGAACATTAGTGCAGCAGCACCTGACATCTTACGCAAAGGCGTCAAGGGATTCACTGAGGAGGTATGTGATGTGTTTGGCCGCCGGCGACGGTGACAATGATGTATTAATATATTGTTCCGTTCCTAGCATGATGTTGTAAAATATCAGATCCTCACCCTTTCAGCCAAACTTACGTGCTTAAACCCTGGCCACGAAACCATCAGTCTTTTGAACCAATATGTTCTCAATCTTGCACGATATGATCAGAACTACGATATCAGAGACCGTGCACGTTTACTTAGGAGTTTGACATTACCTACCAGTGCTCAAGCAGAGAAGTCAGACAGCAATGACGATAGTCATGTATTAAGCTCACACCTGAAACAAATTCTGCTCTCCGATAAAGAGCCTCCAGTACTGGAAAGTGATATGCAAGGTTCGCACTCATTATCAGATATTATGGAAAAACATCTGGCTATGGTATATTAATTGAAAACATGTGTTATATAGATCGGGCGGAGTACACTTTAGGATCTCTTTCCATGATGGTAAAGCATAGTCTACCTGGGTATGAGCCAATACCGGACTATCCTCAGGAGCAGCCAGATCCTTCTGTTCGCGATGTGGAGGAAGATTTCTGGAACTCAGTTGGTCAGGCGCGGGTTGTGGAGCAAGGCTTTGGCAGCGATAGCTTTGAGAGCAGGTATCGTGATGGTTCAGGTCGTTCTCCGGCATCTACTGCATTTTCCAGCGTTGAAGCCAGGGGTTACAACGTTGTGCATTCCCAAACACCCAAAGCCAAAAAGAATGGCGAAGATTATGACTTGGAAGCCTTCTACAATGACACGAGCGAAGAGGAAGAAACTCTATCTTCAGAAGATAGCGAAGCCACCACCTCCGAGGAGGACAGCGAAGAAGAAGAGGAGGACGAGGACGAGGAAGAAAGTGAAGAGGAGAGTGATGATTTGGACGCCGGTGCTGAAAAGCGGCCGCTCAGACGCTAATGTATCAATAAAGTGGCATTAATGCAATATATGATTGAGATACGACTATGGTCCTTTCGTTAAAAGCGGGTTAATTTGCTAATTTGTCGATCCATAATTTGTGGAAGCGCCAGACAATGATGGCGAACAGCGCCATACAAATGGCGGTTAGGAACTGCATGCGATTAGCTTGTATATTAGACTGAGCATTGTGCAAGAACGGGAGGCTACGACGATTCGATTTCGAGCGTGAGCTTGTAACATCAACAGGTAGATGTCGTCTTCTACGCGAAGTTCTGGTGCCTTCCATAGTTGAGCTTTGGCTGTATCGGCTGCACGAAAGGGGCAAAATGATGGGTCGAAACTGTCACGTGCCTGCTGACAAAATTGCTTTGCTTCATGGGGGGTTCTGCCTAACAAGTTTCCTCAAGTTCAACATGTCTCGAGCTACATTCAAGCCACTGATACCCCCTCTGGTCCTCTACCGCAATATCCTTAGAGCACACAGACAAATGCCTCTTGCTTTACGAGCAGTTGGAGACGATTATGTCAAAGCAGAATTCAAACGACACAAGGATGTTGATAATCCAGCCTACATCGTTGGATTCCTCGGTGAATGGGAAAAGTAAGCAGATATCCCACTTCATTTCACCCACATAAAAGGACAGACAATCTCATATATGAACCAATTTTAGGTATTTGGATACTGTCAAGCAACAAACTTCACCTGTAGCTGAAGTTATATCCGCTTCGCAAGATGCTCAGGCAGCTATTGAGGGCAGAGAACAACAGGGACCAGCCTGGGGAAAGCGAATAGACCCTCAATTGATTGAAAGAATGAGCGATGAGCAAATAGGACAGCTTTTTGAGCTTCGAAAGGAGAGCAAGCGATCTTCTGAATAATAGATAAATCATAGTAGAACCCTTTGTAAACACCCCCCACACCTTGTCAGACTTCTTTGAGATTTTATGATCAAAATTAAGACATTTTTAGCCGTCACGTACCTTTTTGTTAATTTTTACTGTGGTAGTCAACAAAACCTTTGTGCGAATCAGATTGCTTTCGATTTTCAATGGCTCACATAATTCGACAGTGCCGCCTAGGTCATAGCGTTGCTTCACCATCCGTTCTTTACAGAAGCTTCAGCACAGGGTTTCTTTTAAGAAACCAGGCAGCTGCTGCCGCTCCAGAACCAGCACCAGGTGTGTACTGTTTTGTTTCTTAAATGGAACCGGACATTTGACATGGAGCGAAGCACTAACCGATACTCTATAGCTGCAGGTTCAAAAAAGGCTGCTATTGCATCATCAGTACCACAGGGAACAGTCCTTAAGGGCATCAATTATATGAAGGAAGGCAAAGACCCTATTGCACTCGATGACAGCGAATATCCAGAATGGTTGTGGGACCTGCTCGATGAGAAGAAACAAAAACAGAAATCTTCAAAACCCTCTAATCGTCAATACCACCGAAAACAGAACCGGGATGCTATTCGAGCTAGCAACTTCATGAAGGACAAGAAGACATAAAGTAGCCGTTCAGCTCTATAGTGTTCTTTATGCATAATAGATAAAACCTCTGTAATATAGACTACAGGGCATATGGCTCTGCATTTGAAAAAAAAAAAAAGTAAAAGAAATCATCTAAAAAAATTCCTATAGTAAGATATGACTACCATCCTCGGTTATATTGATTAGATTGTGAAAACATATTATTGGCAGCCTGTGCCTGTTGGAAACCTGGATTTTGTTGACCATACATTCCTCCTGAACAATACGATATCAAAATGATTTAGTATAAATCTATCAAATGAAGCACCGTACAATGAAAACATCCAACTTACCAAAGTTGTTCCCGAAGCCAGATTGCTGTGTGCTCATACCAGTGTATTGAGGACGGATTGCACTAGCATGGTTGCCAACAAAAGTGTCTGGGCTAGGTGTAGAAAATTGCATACCTGTCATTTGAGGTACAAGTGGGGAAGGTGTTGGTGATCCGAATGGGTTATCGGCAGCTGCACAAGTCAATCAACATGGGTTAATAAATGTAAATAAAAAACATCATACTATAAGGAAAAGACATCGTATTACGTACTTGCAGATTGCCAGTTTCTATTGCCAGTAGCTTGAGGTTGAACTCCCTGGAAGTTGGAGTGCTGCATGCCACCATTAAAGCCTTGGCCAGTCATTTGAGGCATTTGGTTGTTGAAGGTGGCACTTGACGGCATTAATGGTTGTGGCAATATGTTGGCAAGTGGAACTGTTGCAGTCTGCATAGGCTGAACATAGTTCTGCTGAACAGGCTGTTGCGAATATAATGGTTGTTGTTGCTGGAATTGCATACCAGTTGCTTGCTGTGGAAGATATTGCTGTTGTGCAGGCATTTGTTGCTGTTGGAACTGAGCATTAGGGATTGATTGCGAAGTATATTGGGGCTGCATTGGTATGCCAGAAGGTTGCTGATACTGGGTATTAGTCATCTGCTGAGGAACAAATTGCTGTTGTTGCATGGGCATTTGCTGTTGTTGAACAGGTACTTGTTGTTGCTGCAGAGGCATTTGTTGTTGCTGTGGAACGTACTGAACCTGAGGAGCCTGAGAGATAGGCTGTTGAACGCCTGTCTGCTGAAGTGCCACAGAACTTCCTTGGTTAGGGTATTGCTGGTATCCAGTATATGATTGGCTGATAGCAGGTTGTTGAAATCCAGATTGTTGCTGTTGCAAAGATGCGGATTGATAACTTCCTGCTGATTGACCAGTAGGATTAATGGCTTGTACTGGAGGCTGCTGGAAGCCACTAGGCTGCTGCTGCTGAATGGATGTAGCGACAGGCTGCTGTTGATATTGCTGTGATTGTCCTGACATATTTACAGCTTGAACTGGAGCCTGTTGTGGTGGTATAGCGTTCGCTTCCATTCCGCTGGCAGTATTCTGCGGAGCAACACTTGCTTTAGACTTATAAGTGCCAGTTTTGATGGCCTGTATAGTCCGAGGAATCCATGCATCATCATCAAATCCATCTTGTGGGCTTGTGGGTGAAGTAGGTTGTTTTGCTGCAGATTCACCAGTGGCTTTTGGACTGATGGGCTTTGGTTCTTCTTCAACTGGTTCACCTGTAAGAAGATCGAATATATCGCCATGAACCTTAGCAGGAGCAGGTGATGTTGCCTTTGGTCTTGCAGATGCTAGGAAGATAATAAGTTAGTGAGGTATTCATCAATGGGCATCATTGATAGAAAGGTTAAATTACCATTTACTTCCGATGACTTTGATTTCTTTCTGAAAATGTTGGGTGCTTTGCCTTCATTCTCAGCTTCATGTATTTTGCGGGCAAGTGCTTCATCTTGATCTTCATCATCTTCGTTTGCATTATCCTCATCCGATGGTGGTTCAATTTGCTCATTTTCAATGAACCTTTGGACCCTTTGGACATATTTTTCCTTCATGCCCAAAGTCTTCATCTGCTTGTGAGTCAGTTTTGGAATATCGGAGTCATCCAGTTTCTCAGACTTGAATGACGATGAATAAACAAGGGATTGTTGCATGGGAATACCAAGCATCATGAACCAGTCAAACCAATCCCAGTCTTGGTTGTAACTCTTTTGGGGAGCCGAAGTAGCCTTTGATGGACCAGCGGTACTTTTGGCAGCATCTTGAGAAGCAGACTTTTGTTTCCGCTTTAGCTGTTCTTCTCTATCCAAAAAGTCACGAACATATTCGACATCTTCAACACAAAGCTTGTCCTCTGGAACATCAATTTTGACACCATTGGTCTTATGCAAGCGATACTTTCCATCACTGGCAGAGACAAATTGTGCTTCAACTTTGAAAGCTCCTGTTCGATCAGTCCATAATCGTACTTGAGAAGAGTCAGGCTTGGGCAAGTCTTGGTACATGGCTGCACGTTCCGCTTGCTTTTTCTGTTCAATTTGTCTTCTTCTCTCCTCTTCTTGCTTTTGTCGCCTGTTAGCTTCTTCAGCTTGTCGGGCTGCTTCTTCCTGTCGACGCCTCTGCTCCTGTTCCACACGACGGCGCTCCTCATCTGCTCTCCTTTGCTCCTCTTCCTTTCGGCGACGTTCTTCATCTGCCTTGCGCTGACTGGCTTCCTTTTGTCGTTTCTCTTCCTTCTTATCACGCTCTTCCTTAGCAAGAGCTGCCTCATAATCCTCGTGGAATTGAAGATACGACGATGGTACAATGCCCGAGCGCTGATCAGATAACTCGACGTGCCACCATTCTTCGCTGGAGACATAATCCGTAATCAAAACTTGATCGTGCTCACGAACGGATAATTCGTTTCCACCATCAGCCTCAAAGCTGAATAGAACAATACCCCACTTTGGCTCGCAATTGGGGGACTGAGGAGTTGATTCTATAGGGTCAATAGAAGCAGCTCTAGCCGGACTAGCGGGCATTTGCTTATTTTCAAGCTTAGCAGCAGCATTGCGAGAGTCAGTAATCTTCACAAGAATGCCTTTCGCCTCGGATTTCGAAGCCGCTTGAAAGTCGAACACGATTGGCTGACTGCTGATTATCTCAATGTGAACATTTTTGGTATCCAGCAAATATTTAGAGATATCGAGAACATGGTATTGCTGCTTAGGGGCTGTTTTATCGGTGTCATTTTCGTAAGTAATCATGCCGTTGCCAACAGTCAAAGTGCCTTTAGCCTTCTTCCTCTTTTTCTTCTCGGGATTATATTCGTGAACGGACCAGGTTTTAGGTTCGTCACTTAGGGTTGGTGTTCCAGTGGACTATAAGGCAAAACCACACCAATGAGTGAGAGGTTATTAGTCGCAAAGTTTAAAAGTTTCTTATGACTTACAGGAAGGGGTGGGGGGCTAGGTGATAATTCCTGAGGTCGAGCTATAGGCGTGGGTTGTGGCTCTTCGTGAGTGTCGGCCTTATTGAGAGCGAGAAGTCAGCATCTGTACTACGTGCAGGTCCACAGACGTTCTACATACCTGTCTGATGTAATTGCTGGGTGCAAGACCAATTTCTCCCGTCCTGACCCTAACCAAGTACCAGTCGGCATCGTCCTTATCGTAAAGCGTCATTTCCTCGTCCTCTTCAAAAGAAACTTCCTCGTCTTGCTGAGCTTCGTAAGCGTATTCCGCCGTTACAGTACCTATTGGCTGAACCTAACAAACGACGGAAAGGAATATCCACATTAACTAATGTCATGCTACAATGACTAACTGTCGGACGGAAAGGATAATACCTCTTCTACATAAGATGCTGGTACCAGACCGATTGGACCAATTTGGTCAACACTTGGCATCTTGAGCTGAACCTCTAGCCACGAGGGGTCTGAATTGTCAACGACATACAATATATCGCCTTCTTTTATCGAGACTTCTTCAGCTGCTTGAGCGTCATAATCATACAAGGCCTTACAGACGGCCACATACTTCATTATTGAAATGGAGAAATTGTCTAATATAAAGAGGTTTCAAACCGAAAAGGACAAGCTGGCACAAAATTATTTAAAAGGGTCGGAGGACAAAGTAACACCGTATGAATTTGAACACATGAGGTCATTCATTGGTGGACTTCGTAACTTGGGACATCTCCTTCAAACATCCAGCTTCGAAGATTGCCTTGAGACAGATGATCCGTCGAGCCATTGGTAATCAACTCCCACTTTCCATTTTCCTGTCTTTCTAATTTTGAAATGCTGCATGTGCCGGCATTGACGTAGAAGCTCCAATCTTCAAGGAGAGCACGTACGGCGCAAATAACGCTAGCTGCGTGCCCAAAGAGAACCACTTGCTCGTACTTGGCGTCGCATTGCTCAACCAATTTGTCCATGGCTGCTTGTACACGCTCATGCACTTGTCTCATAGTTTCCATTCCAGTAGGAGCTGCCAATACAGGTACATATGACGTATCAATTTCTGGGTACAACTCCTTCAGGCGATCCATGGACGCTGGAAGTGGGTAGAAGGAGCGGGTGGTGCCATACCATTCACTATGCAACAATATGGAATTTAGAAATTTCCTCATTCGATACATTTGATTCCCACCATTCTATTTTCTGTTACTTACCCAATACCGTATTCAACATTGATGTTCATTCCAAGGGCATTGGCTGTGGGTTTGGCAGTTTGGAGACATCGGTAGAACGGAGATGAGAAAATCGCTTGAATGGGCTTTTCCTTCAAGATCTGTGCGGTCTCTTCTGCTTGTTGGACACCTATGGTATAAAGCGAAGGATCATGTGGCAACCCAGTTGGTGAAAGAGATCCTGGATGCTCCCAGTCATTGCGGTAGCCGTGACGAACAATGTAGATCTCCCTCAACATTCAGAACAATAAGAAAACGACAGACAGAGAGAACGACCGGAGTTCAAATGGTAGAAGGCAAACTTTTAATTTTCAATTCTGATGTTATTGCTTTAATATCGACCTGTCATAAAATAAAATAAAATGGTATTAGGTCGGTATAACAGTTTTCCCAAAAAAAAAATTGTCCCCATTAAGCACATACCTCAACCTGAGATCCACCTATTTTTCTAAGTAACTGCCAATTTTCGGTCAAAAGATTGCGCAGATCTGTAAGGACAACGCTCCGTTACATACTTGTACCCTTGCATTACGATCCACATACGCATGACTTTTACCTTGACTATCATTATTTTGGTCGTTTTGGGCCATAATCCAACTATTCAGCAGACTTACAATGATCTGTCCTCTATAAGCCGGAATTCTGTATGTAAAACGTATGAGTATTACGTGGTACCGCACAATGATCATTTAACGACTTCTGACCTTGGTGTGCAGGACTGTAACATTACCAGCAGAGCTGACGCTGACGTGACTTTCAAGTCCATATTGGAATACGGTCGTTGCAAATTATCACATATGAGCTGTAGTATCGGCTGCTGCAATGCTTTAGTGTCGATCCTGCACTATATTTGAAATTGGGCATAGCCTACCTTCAGGTATTGTACACCGATGATCCCTAGTTCACTGAAAATAGGAGAGACTTCCTTCATGTTGATCAGTTGAATGTCCAGCATTTCTGAGCTTTGACCAAGAAGTAAACCTTCCACAACCAGCTTTTCATACAATCGGCTCCTTTCTTTTGACGTTTTTGATTCCAAGAGATCGATTAGGCTACGACAGCAACGATATGAAGCTTCCACAAGTCGTGGATTCGCGCTCTCTCCATGAACATAAGTAAGGCACTGGAAAAGGCTCTAAAAGTACATTGGTTAAACGATATTCACCATGAGCCAATTGGAGTGAAAGTTTACCTCTAGAAACACATTTCCTAATCCAGATCGTCGTAAAGTTACTGGTTCGACTTTCCTCAACATTGCTTGGATTAATTGCACTCCTCTCAGTTTATAGTTTGATTCATGATCGTCCAGGACAATGAGAATAGGAGGCGCCACCATATGATACACGGGCTGAAGTTGCTCTGCCTAATTTGGTTCAGCATTAGAGGCAAATTAGGCTTGACAATTTATAAGTTGGATAAGGGAAGCACTTACCGAAGCGCATTCAATTATCCATTCTATCACGTCAATTGCAGAAAATCCAGTGACTCCAATCTGTTTCCACATTTGGTTTTCATGAAAATCGAAATCCATGGACTTGTCGATGTATCGACCGTTTTGTAGTCGCTTATCTAAAGCAGGATGTGTGTGTTTCTGAAAACTCGGTCGAACCTGAGTCTCGAGAATGTTGACAAGATGCTCTTTGAGCATATGCTTCTCTTTTTCATTCAATTCTTGGTAGTCCATACAGCATGGTCTATTCCATTGGCGCACAAATGCTTGCCATTGCTGTGACATTTATTATAGTGGTAGAGGGTATTCTTTGTGATAGTGAATGGTATTTTGTCAAACAAGCAGTGTCTCAACCTGAAATTTCAATGGCCGCTTTGTCGACGTCACGTCTTCTGTGCTTTTCTGCAAAATTGCGGCAAAATTCAGTTCTGTCAGGTCGAACACTTCACCCTATCCAACCTCTCGTCGTGATCAGAGTTCTCCGGAGGATCTGACTACTCAAGCAGTTTGGGATAACAGATCGAATCGGAATAAGAAAGTAGACACGAAAACTTTCTTTTACTCTTTGTTGAGCTTCGCAGATTTGCTAGTCCTCATTTGCTGCGGCGTGAATCTACCTTTCATTACTTTCAACCGTTAGCTCGGGTACATCAAACATGGAAGACGAATTTCAGATGAACGAGAACGGTTAGTGATTGCAGGAGTGCTAAATGCCATTGCTTCACCTTTCTAACGTTTGCGTTCGATCATGATCACCCCACTTTCAACCAAAAAATCTCTGTTTTGACGCAATCATTAATAATCGCATTTTGTCGCCATCTTCGATTTTACGAATCCAATCATTCAGAGTACTTCTTGCCCGAGGGAGAAGAGTATATTGATGAGGAGCCTATTAGGTACCGTTTATTGCCATTTTACTGACCAGTTGGTAGGACATTCGCTTTAACTGTTAATCGCGTTTTGCAGTCAAGAGGATTGCTGGACAGTTATTACCGCCTTTTTCGATGAAAAAGGTCTTGTACGCCAGCAGCTCGATTCATTTGATGAATTTGTTCAAAATACCATGCAAGAATTGGTCGACGAAAGTTCAGACTTGGTGTTGCAACATGTTGGAGGTGATAGTGATATGTCGGCAAGTATTCAAAAATGCCTAATTGTTGTTTTGAGAGTGTCTTCCTTTTTGCTAAGTTATACGTACAGAAGCGTTATATTATCGATTTCGGACAGATTTATCTCTCCAAGCCTACTATGACGGAAGCGGACGGTAGCGCACAGCCCATGTACCCCCAGGAAGCACGTATTCGTAACTTGACGTACGTCTTTATTTATACTACCGCATGTTTGAATCACTGTGCTTGACTTTATATCCTAATGTGCCATGTTTTAGATATGCTTCACCGTTGTATGTGGATATGAATAAGCGCACACAAATTGCTAACCCGAATGACCCGCGTAATGCCGGAAAAACAAATCCCAACGACATGTTCCACGATGAGAATGAAGCTGAATCTAACATAGCGTCCAAAGTGTTTATTGGCAAGGTAAAATAGTCTAGCAATGTCATCAATGCTTCATGTTAGGCATTCGCTGACCGTTCGTTTTAAGGTCCCCATCATGTTGCGATCGACATACTGTATTTTGCACGCCTTGCCGGAGGCAGATATGCACGAGTTGAATGAGTGTCCCTTCGATATGGGTGGTTACTTTGTCATCAACGGTTCCGAAAAAGTGTTGATTGCTCAGGAACGAATGGCAACAAATACTGTTTACGTTTTCAGTAAGGCACCTCCATCCAACACATGCTTTACTGCAGAAATTCGATCTGCAGTAGAGAAAGGCTCTAAGGTCACCTCTCCACTCTATATCAAAATGTTGCGTCCTACTACCGATAAAGGCGCTTCTGGTCAATACATTCGCGCGACGCTTCCCTATATCCGCGCTGACATTCCCATTGTCATTGTTTTCCGAGCCCTTGGACAAGTAGCTGATCGTGACGTTCTAGAACACATTTGTTACGACAGAAATGACTATGAGATGTTGGAAATGCTCAAGCCTTGTATCGAAGAAGCCTTCGTCATTCAAGACCAAGATGTCGCTCTCGATTTCATTGGAAAGCGTGGTACCACAGTTGGTGTCACCAAAGAAAAGCGTATCAAGTATGCTACCGAGATTTTGCAAAAGGAACTTCTGCCTCACGTTGGAACAGGATACAAAAACGAAACTCGAAAGTCATATTTCTTTGGTTATATGATTCACAGACTGTTGTTGGCCGCATTGGAGCGACGAGAATTAGATGATCGTGATCATTATGGCAAGAAGCGTATGGATCTTGCTGGACCCTTGATGGCAAGCTTGTTCAGAATGTTGTTCAAGAAACTGACAAAGGATGTTGCAAAATATCTACAAAAGGTAATGATTTCGACAGCAAAGTGTGCTCATGCTTGTATCTTCCTCTTTTTTTAACACATTTCCAAAAAAACTAGTGTATCGAATCTAGTAGAGAATTTAACTTGACGCTTGCAGTCAAATCTAGCACCATCACCAATGGTCTCAAGTATTCGTTGGCGACGGGTAACTGGGGTGACCAAAAGAAGGCTATGCAGTCTAAGGCGGGTGTATCTCAGGTGCTTAACCGTTATACATTTGCCTCCACGCTTTCCCATTTGCGTCGTTGTAATACTCCAATTGGTCGTGATGGAAAAATCGCTAAACCACGTCAATTGCATAACACACATTGGGGTATGGTATGTCCTGCAGAAACTCCAGAAGGTCAAGCTTGTGGTCTTGTCAAGAATTTGGCCTTGATGTCCTACATTTCTGTTGGTTCCGCTGCTGCTCCTCTCATTCTGTTCTTGGAAGAGTGGGCTATGGAGAATTTGGAAGAACTGAGCGCAAGTAATATACCAGATGCTACCAAGATCTTCGTGAATGGTGTCTGGGTTGGTATTCATCGCGACCCTGGTGAATTGATTACATCGTTGAAACAGATGCGACGTTCAGTGGATATTTCACCCGAAGTCAGTATTGTTCGCGATATTAGGGAAAAGGAATTGAGGATGTACACAGATGCCGGTCGATGCTGTCGCCCACTTTTCATTGTTGAAGATCAACAACTCAAGTTGACCAAAGATCATGTCGCTCTCTTGCAAGATCCTGATTCGAACTATAGATGGCAAGATTTGATTTCGGATGGTATTATCGAATACATTGATGCTGAAGAAGAAGAAACAGCCATGATTTGTATGACTCCAGAAGATCTTGCCGAATCTAGGTATTCGGCGGAGTACGGTAAATCGCTCCAAAGTGATCGTGATGTCGCTAGCCGATTGAAGACACAACAAAGTGGTTATTCGCATACATGGACGCACTGCGAGATTCATCCAAGTATGATTCTTGGTATTTGTGCCAGTATTATTCCTTTCCCAGATCACAATCAGGTAAGTTGTCGCGTTTTGAGTTTAATCTCGATGGAAGTTTCATTCATCTCACGTTGTTGTCCACCATTTTCGCTCTTAGTCTCCTCGTAACACCTACCAATCTGCTATGGGTAAACAAGCTATGGGAGTCTATCTCACTAACTATCAAGTCCGTATGGATACCCTTGCCAATATTTTGTACTACCCTCAAAAGCCGCTCACAACCACTCGCTCAATGGAGTTCTTGCGTTTCCGTGAACTGCCTGCTGGTCAAAATGCTATTGTCGCTATCTTGTGTTACTCTGGATATAACCAGGAAGATTCCGTCATTATGAATCAAAGTAGTATTGATCGTGGTCTATTCCGTAGTTTGTTCTTGCGAACTTACATGGATGCTGAGAAGAAGGCTGGTATGATGTTTATGGAAGAGTTCGAAAAGCCTACACGAGACAACACTTTGCGATTGAAGCATGGTACCTATGAAAAGCTGGAAGATGATGGTCTTATTGCTCCTGGAACAAGAGTGTCTGGAGACGATATTATTATTGGCAAGACAGCACCCATACCAGCTGACTCTGAAGAACTTGGTCAGCGAACCAAGGGTCACAATAAGCGAGATGCTTCCACACCATTACGAAGCACAGAAACGGGTATTGTCGATCAAGTCATGGTCACAACCAATCAAGATGGTCTCAAGTTTGTTAAAGTACGTGTCCGATCTACTCGTGTCCCTCAAATGGGAGACAAGTTCGCTTCTCGTCACGGTCAAAAGGGTACCATTGGTATTACATATCGTCATGAAGACTTGCCGTTTTCTGGCGAAGGTGTTACACCTGACATTATCATCAATCCCCACGCCATTCCGTCTCGTATGACTATTGGGCATTTGGTCGAGTGTCTTCTCGGAAAAGTGTCCACATTGACGGGTAATGAAGGTGATGCTACACCGTTTACGGACGTCACAGTTGAAGCAGTTTCACAGGCCTTGGCTGAGCAGGGTTACCAACAGCGCGGTTTTGAAGTCATGTACAATGGTCATACCGGCCGTAAATTGGCCGCTCAAGTCTTCTTGGGACCGACTTATTACCAGCGACTTAAGCACATGGTGGACGACAAAATTCACAGTCGTGCTCGTGGTCCTGTTCAAATCCTAACTCGACAACCTGTGGAAGGTCGTTCAAGAGATGGTGGTTTACGTTTCGGTGAAATGGAACGTGATTGGTATGTATATTTTTGAATGATGAAAACGTGATGTTTGACTCTCCCCCTCCCTTGACTTGAATTAATGGCTCCTCCATTGTAGTATGATATCTCACGGCGTTGCTCAATTTTTGAAGGTAAGCCACCCAACATTATCCTTGCCCTTTACTCATATTTGCATGCCACTAACCTAACCTTCTTCACTTCTAGGAACGTCTCTTCGATGCTTCGGATGCGTACCGTGTGCATGTTTGCGACATTTGTGGATTGATGGCCATTGCCAATTTGAAGAAGAATAGCTTTGAATGCCGTGCTTGTAAGAACAAGACTCAAGTATCTCAAATTCACATACCCTATGCTTGCAAGCTATTGTTCCAAGAGCTTATGGCTATGAACATTGCACCTAGACTGTTTGTGGAAAAAGATCGTTAGATTTCTCCCCACATCAAGCGAACAACCCCTCTTTTTTCTCTCCATAAAAGTTCGGCAAAGCACAAAAACATCGGGTTTTTTCTTCTCAAGCCCTCCTTCTCCTCTTTTCTTTTTTGTGCTCAATGTATGTAGATATAACTTCTGAAAGCAAAAAAATCCCTCCATCCTTTCTGTTGAGAATCAAACAAAGAGAAATAATCATAATAAAATGAAAATAAAATAAATACAAAATATATATATATATTTATATACATATCCCACATAAATGAATGGCGGTATATTAACCGGTGCATTCATCTTCTTTACGAACGGCTCCTTTGAACCGATTCGATTCATCTGAGACTTAAAAACGGGCAACAGAAACATTGGGACTCGTGTTGAGCAGCAATTCATCAAATTTTTGCACACAAAGAAAAGTCAGCCACCAGAAAAATCCGCCCCGCTCTCTGCTCCCTTTTTATTGCTCATCTCCAATGGAAATTCGAGTGGGAAACAAGTACAAGCTAGGGAGGAAGATTGGTGCTGGTTCATTCGGAGAAATATACCTGGGTACGCTACATCTACTTATCATCATCTTAAGGCAGCTTTTTCAGCCTGACTGCGGCCATTTCTAAACATTCCATTACACAAACATTTAGGCACAAATACGACCAATGGTGAAGATGTCGCTATCAAACTAGAGAGTGTTCGTGCTGCTCACCCTCAATTGGAGTATGAAGCTCGTGTTTACAAAACGCTAGCTGGTGGAGTGGGTATTCCATTCATTCGTTGGTTTGGGCGAGAGTCTGACCATAATGTGATGGTCATGGACCTCTTGGGCCCTTCCATGGAAGATTTATTCAACTTTTGCAAGCGAAGATTCTCACTCAAAACTGTATTGCTTCTCGCTGATCAATTGGTAAGCATATCGTGCTATGAATAACCGCCTCAAGGTTTTTGACCCATTTTTTGACCACGTTTCTCTCCTATAGCTCTCCCGCGTCGAATACTGTCATTCCAAAGGCTTCATTCATCGGGATATTAAACCAGACAACTTCCTCATGGGAGTTGGTAAACGTGGTAACCAAGTCAATATGATTGATTTTGGCTTGGCAAAAAGATACCGTGACCCCAAAACCAATGCACATATACCCTACAAGGAGAACAAGAATCTCACTGGGACGCCTAGATATGCGAGTGTTAACACTCACCTTGGTATTGGTAAGATCAAATCTCAATGGATTCGTGATACATATATATTATCATCTAACCTGTCTGTCAATAGAGCAATCAAGACGTGATGACTTGGAATCCCTCGGCTATATCTTGATCTACTTTTGCCGAGGTTCATTGCCATGGCAAGGTATTCGAGCCAAAACTAAGAAAGAAAAATATGATAAAATCATGGAAAAGAAGATGACAACACCTTCGGAGCAACTTTGTCGTGGTCTACATCCAGAATTCGCTTTATACCTCAACTGTATACGTTCTTTGCGATTCGATGATAAACCCGACTACAGCTACCTTCGCAAACTATTCCGAGATTTGTTTGTACGAGAGGGCTTCCAATATGACTACGTCTTTGACTGGACGATTAAGAAAATGGTAAGTCGTTAATGCCAGGCATGCTGAACAAGGGAAGAGAGATGTTAATTCGTGAGACATTTCTATAGCAGGAAAAGAAATCCCAGGCACACTTGGAGTCCAATTCCTCACTTGGATTGGATCCCATGATGTCAAGCATGGCCGCCTTACCACCTTCGCACGAATCCTCTCCTTTACCACTACAACAACCTCCACCACGACGAACAATGATTCCTCCCGTCCTTCCTTCAAGCGCTACTGCTCATCGTGTACAACCCTATAGAACGTTGGAACCAAAGACGCCGGAGCAGTCCCGGCAATTGGACGATGTCATGCTACAATATCAGCAACAGCAGCAAAAGCTATTGCAACAACAACATTCTTCTATAGCAGGTATGCAGCATCACCACCATCGACAGCAACCGCAACAAGTCCCATCTTCTTCTCATGATTACAACCTTATGAGTGGATATGGTTATAGTAGCTCGCCAAATGCACGAGCTTTACGTGACGACAAAGCTGCTGGTATGTACAAAGTTCATAGTTTTCAAACGGAAACTCTCTCCGTGTTGCAGTTCTTTTATTCTAACATAATATGTGGTAGGCTCAAGTCGAGTTTTACGTAGCCAAGCCAAGACTACCAATATGTCATCCACAAGCAACCTTGTACCCCAAAGCACACAGCAATTCATGACTCCTCCTTCCTATCATGACGGAATATCCTCGTACTTACAGGAAGCCTCCGCTGTGGATCCTAACAACAATTGGGAGGCTACCAATGATCACCAGAACAGAACACTGCCTCCAGTTCCCACTACTTCCCGATCATACCATAGGATGGCATCATCACAAGTGCACTACGACGAGACATTCTAATTGTGCATATCGCTGAGCGCAAGAGTTGACAGAATGATCATGGTTATCGCGTTTATCCTCTCAATACTTCTTTCTTTTAAACCGTTTTCTCTTTTT
The DNA here is from genome assembly GCA_016758895.1 of Umbelopsis vinacea. NCBI lineage: Eukaryota > Fungi > Mucoromycota > Umbelopsidomycetes > Umbelopsidales > Umbelopsidaceae > Umbelopsis > Umbelopsis vinacea. Next base: position 114,838 of record JAEPRA010000020.1, on the reverse strand, counting down.
CTTTTTTTTTCTTTTAATTATTCAACCCTATTTTGTTCTGCACATGTAACATAGCAAGTTGAAACCAGTTTCCTTTTCTCTCTTTTGTTGCTCGTTCTACTTCTTTGCCTGTTTTCTTTTTCTTATATTATTTCTTCGTTTTTTACCACTTCAATCTAACGTTGTTTCATCCAAGAAAAGCAACCTTGTGATTCATCAGTTCCATTCACAACTCTTTTTCTTAACTTTCTTCTCAGTTCTATATATCCCAAGCCCATGTGCGTGTCCACTCCCCAACATACTTTTTCATTGAATGCTCCTTTGCGGTAGCCTCAGTCTACCTGATATGCGTTTAATAAATGACCATTTAGCTCAAAATTGCATCAGCTTATTGGGAACAATGGATATATGAGGTAGGGAAGAAGAAGAGGCATTTAGGCTTGGAGGCACACCACACTTGGCAAATGAAACATTTTGGATGTAGGCTAGTTGGCATATAAAAAGTTGTATAGTCTCTAGGCAATTGTCTATCGCTGTCAAACAATTATACCGTTTATTATAAAAAAATGTCCCTTTACAGTGCCTCTATCTAGTCCTCAAAGAAGACGATCTGCTTGCCTTTACCAAAGCCAGTGATTCCTTTATTCACTGCTTCTTTGAATGCAGTCTCATTTTCTTGTTCCGATGCATTTAGCTTCCAAGAAACCTTCTCCCACACAGGCTCACGTAACTTTCCTTCTTTGATGAGATTGATCAGATCGCCAAACATGGCTTCTCTTTCTTGTCTGCTGTGAGTATCTGTCCATCGTGATACCCAGAATCCGTGGTATGACACATCTTTGAATATCAAAGGGGCTGCAGGCACGGCCATGGGCTGCTTGGACATAGCTCCATAGGTGACATGCTTTCCTTCATGACTACATATGATAAACGTTAGGACTTGCGGTTTCGCTTTGAGTCAAGGGATCTCTGCCACTTACTCCAGGTATCGCCCTAATTCAGTGGCATTTTTACCCCCAACACAGTTGAGCGCTAAGCGCAGCTTTCTACCATCGAGCCAACCTTTCAACTTGGATCTTGTCTCACGCTTACTGAGCTCTTCTTCAGTCAGAATATGCGTGGCACCCAAAGAAGTGAGGTATTCCTTAAGCTCGTCCAAGTTGGGTCGATCACGCACAACGTTGATGGTCTTTAACCCCCAGGCATGAGCGATCTGGATGACAAACTGTCCAACTGCACTATTGGCACCATTTTGTATGACATAATCACCTATATGATGTTCCACGTTGTCAACATTTATATGCGGATGAGCCTATTCGGCATGAATTTGGCGTACTTGCCTTCTTTTAATTCGACAAAGTCCTTCAACATGCGATAGGCTGTCGATGGGTTGACAGTAAGAGTAGCGGCATGAACCAGGCTGACTTGACTGTTGAATCCAGGCAATAGCTGCACTTCGGATGCGGGCAAAGCTGCATGGGATCTCCAGGTGCCTCTTCCTGCCTGAGCCATGACAACTTTATCACCCACACTGAATCCTTTCACTTGGTCACCTAAGGCAATAACTTCTGCCACACCTTCATTTCCTCCTACAGCGACGGGTTCATCGCTGCCAAGTGACGTATTAAATGGTGGTTTGATGGGATAGACGCCTTCCACTTGATTGCAGTCAGCAGGGTTTATGGGAGCGGCTAGGAAGCGAATATGGACATCCTGTGGCTTCACATCGGGTAATGTGTGCTTATGGATTCTGTACAAAGGCATACGGCTTAATAAATAACTCAAGTCCGATTACTGCATGGTTGTATCCCAGTATTTATTTTTTACCTCAACACCTCTGAGGGTTTACCATATTGTGCGTAAACCATAGCTCTGGCGGGAACATGTGAAGAAGTAGAATAGAATAGAGAAGATTTCACGGTAGACAATGGTCTGACAACCAAATGCATTGGACGTGTTCCCAGGAATAACATTTGTGAATGCAACAAGTATTGTTAAGCAAGCTGCCTTCAATTGGTGCCCAACCAATTTTCGTAAATGATATTTTTGGAAATCAAAGTCACTTAGGAAATGTGAATCTTTGAATTGTCATTTTTTTTTACGCAACCTTTTTATTTTTTCTACAATCCATACAGCCATTACATCCATCATGGCACGTCCAGCCATCAATGATGATATGGACTCGCCGTCAGGTGGGAGTATATTAGGTCCGGAGATATGTGTGGACTATCTGTCTTATAAATTTGACGAAATGGATCTTGCTGCATCCTGGAGGGTTATGACAAAGCAAAAGAAGTCAGTGGTAAATGGCATCCGTCTGGAAAATGCATCTTGGCGTACCTGGGCCAAACAGAAAGGCAATCTGAAGACGGTCAGTCCGCAGACGCTGAACTGGTAAGTGTTTTTCTAAAGATGTATCTTATCATTCTCGGGTAGCCCTTATCGTAACATTTTTCTTGTTACCTCCACATTTACTAGGCTCAAAGATAGCGATGTCACTTGGCTCTACGGACCCTTACACACAGTTGTCAAGCAAGATGACAAGTATTCTAAACCCAAGGAATCATCAACTCATGATAAACTTGGTCTTATGAACGCTTCAACTCCAATTAAAAGTCTAAATCCAGCCAAAAAAATTCTCAAGCCTGCTCTTAAAAAGCGTTCTGTGTCTGATTATCTACGAAGAGCACCTCCAAAGACAGCAACCCGTGTTCTCTTGGTAGATCAGCCCAAGCGCACCTCGGAATTATCATTGACGGATCAGAACAATGAGGTGAATGCTGTATCGCCAGAAGTTTTAGCTACTCATCGTCAGCCAAAGCTCCGATTCAATAGTTATGTGGAACAGTGTATTGCTTTGTCAGACAACGAAGAAGAAGACGATGAACATAATACCACTGACACGCAGCAAGGAGCAGCAGTCAGCAACCCACATCAGGAAGGGCTTTATGAAGACGACGACGTCATAGTATTCAATGTCACCAAACGAAGTAGTTCAACGCCAAGCATCATGAAAATTGAGCCCACGCGACTCAAACGTCAAGCGCCTGGTGACTTTGGGGCAGACAGCGATACCAGCAGTGTAGGTTCGTATGATTTACGCCTAAACAAGCAGCAACCTATTCAATGGATCGGCCAATCAGGGACCGTTGAATATGATGCGGCCAACCAGGGTCGAAGTAGAGATATGGATGACGATTTAATACAAAACTACGATTGGGCTGCTTGGGATCTTGGAGCAGCAGACAGCGATGAAGAAGAAGAACAAGACAATGATTATCAATACCGGGATATAAATTATCAACAAGACCATTTTGATGACGATGATGATATGGAACCTCCAACTCTATTTTTTAATGAACCAAACTCCACTATAGAAGAAGGCGATGCCGCAGAGCGACTAAGAACACTTGCTTACCAAATGGGAAACCACCAAAACTCGAGTGAGAGTGCAACAGTAGTTGGCAATGTCGTGCAGTGGGCAAAATCGTATATCTTTGGTTCCAACCCTTCGTCGTCGTCGTCGTAGGGCTATTTTACCCTCCCTCACTTTTTCCCTTTAAAACTCTTTCATTTCCTGTCCGTTTTTTTTTTATTACTAATTTCTCCAATAACATTATCACCAGCAAACACCATTTTGTAAATAAAATACAACTCATCGCTCAACTCAAACCTAAAGTTCGTAGAATTTCCAAACTGAATTTATTGCCGGTTGCGGAAGGTGCCTCATACACAGGGTTTTTCAGCCCGGGTGAGCTAAGACTTTGGTGGCTTAGAATTTTTCCTGTCTTTGTCAGAACCGAGACCGCCTCGCTTTGTCACCCTCCCAGTTCATGGATCGGTCATCACTGTAGAAAACCAGCTTCACGCCACTTGATCTTGTGCACTATCCAATTGCCTAGAGTTTGGAGAGTTTATCTCTTTCTCTGAATCAACGCTTTGTGCTTCCTATTTTCACTTACTTCAAATCCTTACAACCTTCAGCACACACACACTTTTTCTTTTTTTTATATATTACTCCCATCTACCATACGTTATATACTCTGTAGTACGCAACCTTCCCTGCAATGTCGGAAATAGCTAATCAAGAGCAGAAAACAGGATACGTTAGCGAAGAAGAACCTCCTGCGTTCAATAATTATTACGCACCGCTGTCCAAAACTTACAGCGAAGCTCAAATTTTGCACCAACAGCGTTATCGTGCTATGGTGTCGTCCCAAAAGAATGACCATGAACCCTTAAGGGTTTCCATTCAAGATCCAAAAAAATTATCAAGTTCGCCGGCATCTGCATCTTATACGCCATCGACAGCCACATCGTCCGGTCATTCGTATCAAAACTACCCAACTCGCTTGTCATCTAACTTTACATCAACCCAGCAACCCACCTACGATCAATATGGAAGACTGTCCATGTCGCAGACAAACGAAGTCATAGATCACTCCAGAGCCCACGATTCTGAAAAGGTCGTCGAAGTCTCTCCCAATGAACGCTTTGCTAGACTCAATGCTCTGTTAGGTAAAGGCGCATACAAGGTGGTATATAAAGCCATTGACCGAGAAGAAGGCTATGAAGTAGCTTGGAATACTATTCAGGTTAGTAGTATACCCAAATACCAAAAAAAAAAAAGAAGAAAAAAAAAAGGATTTTTCGCCTGAACAGCTTAATAATCTTTTTGTTTCCTGGATAGGCAATGCCATCTATAGATCATCATGATCTTGAGCACGAAATTGAAATCCTCAAATCTGTACGCCATCCAAATATCATTGCCTTCCATGACGCATGGTATAACAACAATGAATTCGTCTTCGTAACGGAGCTAATGACTTCGGGTACTTTGCGGGAGTATATTCGCAAGTTGTCGTTACCCAATATCAAGATTGTCAAGCGGTGGTCTCGTCAAATTTTGAAAGGCTTGGCTTACCTTCATGGACATGAACCTGCCATCATCCACCGTGACATCAAGTGCGACAATATTTTCATCAATGGTGCACATGGTGAAGTCAAAATTGGTGACCTTGGTTCAGCTGATGCCAATGCTGTCGAAAGATCAACCTTTATGAGTACTGCCAAGCGATATACCGTCATTGGTACACCAGAATTTATGGCTCCCGAGATGTATGAAGAGCAAGGTTATACCGAAAAGGTTGATATCTATGCCTTTGGCATGTGTCTTTTAGAAATGGCAACAGGTAAAATGCGCTGCTTTTTTCTTGATGAAGCCGAATTAACCATGTACTGATATCAACCATTTTTTTTTGTTAGGCGAATATCCATACAATGAATGCAGAAATGCCGCTCAAATTTACAAAAAAGTGACAGCTGTAAGTGATTACGTTCCACGTTGTATGTGATACATGTACCTGTCATGCTCATATCACTACTTTCCTCATAGGGCATCAAACCTGAATGTCTCAAGCGAATAGCGAAATCCGAGGTGCTTGTTGTGATTCAAAATTGTCTCGGACCAGAAGAGGAAAGGTCCGTTAAATTTTTGTCTTATCCATGTTGCAAATGATGTCTATGCACGTACTGACTGGCATGTTACAGAATGTCAGCTCAAGAAATACTTGAGCACTCCTTTTTGGCCGTCGAACCCGATGTCGTTTTGTTGGCTGCAGACCCTACCCATGTTAACTTAACATTGCAAGTTGTATTCAAAGGAATGGACAAACTCTCAGTCAAGTTTGAATTCAACGCCGAAACTGATACTGCAGAAGAAGTTGTTCGGGAAATGGTAAGCGGATAGTGCATTTTATAATCCTGTAACCTCACTTGATGCTGACCTTTTTTTTCCTTCAGATTGATGAACAAGTCCTCCCCGAAAGATACCAGCACCATATAACCAAAGAAATTAACCGTATCCTGCGTGACTTGGATAAGCCATCTGAATCAGAGCAGGCAGATCAAGTTCGAAGATCAGTTTGGAGACGAGAAAGTGATATTCGCTCTGAATTGGAAGATGCAAAGCAAGGTTTGGCCATGGCCAACGAGCACTTGGTGGATATTGAAAAACGATGTGAATCTTTGGAAATCCAAGCCATCCATTCTGAAAACAAATACAGAGATGCTGTTAGACAACTACGGGATCACGAGCGAGCGCTGGAAGCCCCTCATCATGCCTATGCTGGCACCGCCAGTAGTGTTGCTAGCAGCGCTCATCACTCTGATAGTGAAGAACACCATTCTCAGTCCACTGCCACGACTGTCGTATCCCCTCCTGGATCCCCAAAACAGTATGCCAGTATAAATGGAACTCATTTTATGGATGTACCTATCTCAGACGTCTCGCTCTCAAGAAGCGCCAGCTTATCGCCATCAGAGCATGACATGGAATTGAGAGAGAAGGATGCCGGAGCGTTGAGAGAAGCTTTGGTATCTCGCATTTTAGAAGGTAGAGTACTTTTTGCTATTCAGACGTATTCACAATTTGCCTAAGCATCACATTAACATGACCTTTTACAGAGTATGCTGATGATACGAATATTGATGTGTTCGTTCGAGATTGTGCCATTGCCACACACCGGAATATGGACAAGGCCGCCGAATGGATTAAAAAGCTTCAAAATCAAGATATCATGACCGTAGGCGATCTTCGCGATCTTCACGATGAAGATTGGGCCGGTATTGGATTGACCGTCTTTGCACTAAGAGCATTGAAAAATATGCTCAAAGGCAAGAAGCTTGCTGGTCAATCCGTATTAGCTCTATCGAATACACAGTCCAACCCTTCATCTGCTCCATCCTCAGCCGGTGTTGGTTCACCGTGAACTGGTTTTCATCGGTTGTGACAAAATGACATGAAGTCGCTCATGATCATCAATTGTTTTCTTTCTTTTTTTTTTCTATTCCATTGTTCAAAACCAATTGCTTTACGAATTTTTTTTGGATTTTTTTTCATTGTACACCTTCTTTCATTGTACACCTTCTTTTGTACACCTTCGTACATTATTTCAGTCCCTTCCTTTTCAAAAACCCATGTATCATCACTGCCATTAGAAGCAAAAACTAAATCTTACATCAATGCTTCTGATATATCACATTTAGCTTTTTCAATCCCTCTGCTTTTTCTTTTCTACATTCACCCAAAATCCCCTTTTGTAAATACAAATCATACTTTTTTGTTATGATTTTATGATAAGAAAATAAAGAGAAAAAAAAAATACTTTTTGTTATCAAGTTTGATACCCAGTGTTTCCCGACGTAAGGAAACATATTTCTAGCCTAACAAACGTGCTATTCAGGCACGCCTTTTCAATCATTTCTCTTCCAACTTATCTTATGAATACATCTCTCATTGCAATTGCTTCATTTTTAAATGAAACTTTTAAACCGTGTCTCTTGTAAAACTGAGACATTCACCAGGATCCAATTACATGATGTCAGTGGTTTAAAAGGTGAGCGGAAACTTAATGCTGACCCATATCGAGCATCGACCAGTTAAAATTTAGTGACCTTCAAAGGAAAAAATTCCTGAGACGGCTTAATGATATCCGGCGTGAATGGAAAAAAGGTACACACCAACCTCTTTCTTCCCCGTAAACCTTTACTTTGTAAACTACTTCGCATGCCATAGCCACTTCATTTGTGACTTTTCCTTCTAATCTAATATTTATAGATCTCCCTGCCATGGACACACCACAGTCCACAGAGAAAACGGCCGATCTGACCATGAACAAGCAAGACGAGGCTGCCGGTCTGGAGCTAGGAACCTTTGATAGTAATCCTTCGGCCGATGTGCTGCCTGGTGGTCGACTGCCTGGAAGTAATGATGATGTACGATTTGTCACAACTCGAAAAGAGCTCTGGTCGTATTATACTTATTATGTTGGAAATAACGGTAAGTGGCAATCAAGCTATACAAAAATTGTTCAGGCGGGCTCATTTTTATCATTCTCCGCTTATCAGGTCTTGGCCCGTTTAATTTTGGGGTAAGTGTAGCTTCTTGATCATATGGAGCGGTGTGTTCCAAACAAAGTTAGTAACGGTCTTGCCTTTAAAAAACAAAACTCAACCCCAATTGTAACATTGAAAGCCGTCGCAATTTCAAAATCTATTATGTAAGTGGAGGTGTAAGATCAAGCGGGAGATCAATCCCCCCTCGAAAGCACTGACTAACATTTTATCGCCGCAGCTTTGGCAGGATGGAGTGCTAGCGATCCCAGCCAACCATGTAATAGCAGTGAGCCATGCATGCTTGGTCCATTTGCAGGTCAAGTCCGCGATATCAACTCGATTGTTCTACTCTGCAATGGTATATCATTTGCCATTCAAGCTGGCATGTTTCTCCTCATCGGTTCATTTGCGGACTATGGATCGTGGAGACCCTGGATCACAATATCCTTCACAGTCTTGGCTTGGGGTATATCATTTGGCTGGCTAGGTGTTGAAACCCCCGACAAATGGCAAGCCGCTGCTGTGTTGTACATCATTGGCCTTATTGCCTATCAAGGTGCACTTACATTCTGGACGGCAGCTTTCCCTCAACTGGCTAGGGATTTGCCCGAGATGATGGAGAGCGAGAAGCAATTGTTGGCTGGAGAAAAAGATATACAAGAGCATGAAACACTCGATGTCATGTCCCGTAATCGGATATCCAACATGTCTTTTGTGATTTGCAACGCTGGAGAAGTCGTTATTTTGGCTATCATGGTGGGCATCTTGAAGGCCGTCAATTCAGATGCAGGTGTTGAACAAAACACGAAAGCATTCAGTATTTTGATTGCATTTTCTGCTGCTTGTTGGATCCTCTGCGCCATCCCATGGTTTGTTCTCGAAAAGCATCGGCCAGGAAAGGCTTTACCCGCTGGATCCAATTACTTCACTGTGGCCTGTAAGAACGTATGGTATGCGTTGAAGGAATGTCTAAAGCTAAAGCAAACATGTAAGTTGTGTTCATAAAACGTGTGCTAAGCTGGGACTCAACTAATTTCTCCATGATTTCAGTCCTGTATTTGATATTTTACTTTTTGATGGGAGACACTTTGAACACCACTGTCACAGTAGTTGGTACACTTCAAAAGTAAGTTGAACATGGTGCATTTATTGGTAAAAAAAAAAAAGAAAGAAAAGAAAGAAAGAAAAAAATAGGGATTCCAGGCTCATACACTGTACATACTCACTAAACTCTCATCACTTAATCAATAGCTCCATTGTCGCCTACTCTACACTCCAATTGACTCTACTTTTGATCGTTGGCATTTTTTCTTCCGCTGTTGGCTCTTACGTGTTCTGGATCATACAGAAAAAATTCAAGATCAACACCAAAACCATGCTCTTAGTCAATGTTGTTTTCATGTAAGTCATTTGGTGGCTGAAATACCAAATTTGACAGCTCGAAATGCAAGAAGCTGATCTCCTTGAAATTTTGTTTTATTCAGTTTGCTGCTGGACGGCTGGGGATTCCTTGGTATCTGGTTAAATAATTTTGGATTCAAAAATGTATGGGAAGTCTGGGTGTACCAGGTATGTATTTCAGAAGAGTTAGCTTATGGTTGAAAATTGCCCACTAAAACGGTATAACAATTCTGTTTAGGCATTTTATGGATTCTTTGTCTGCCCGTAAGTCACCCGTCACTGAAAACGTTGTGCCTTATCGTTTTTTGATCCCATACTAACCGTTGCATTCAATTAGATGGTATTCATATTCTCAAACAATGATCTCCGAGGTGGTTCCTAAAGGCAAAGAGTTTCTATTCTTTGCCTTGTTTTCCATCATTGGCAAAACATCTTCTTTCATAGGACCATTTGTGTCTTCAGCTATCATTGATCGAAGTGGCAACGATAACATGCCATTCGCCTTTCTGCTAGGATTAGGCATTGCAAGCTCCTTCCTTCTTATAATGGTAGACGTCAAGAAGAGTCGAATAGAATGCAAAGAATATCTTGAGAAGGAAGCATAACTTTTGTTCCTCAATAAAAAAATAATAGTATCTTAAGCCGTATTATCTGTTTGTAACGTCGAAATCGATCGGTGGTTTAGGCAATCTTAACCAGCAGGCCGAGAAACCATTCCATTGTAGCATGATGAGCTAGGAACGTCATTTGTGCAGGTGTGGCTGTAGTTCGCATTTGAAAGTTCTTACTCAAACCGAATACTTCTGAATGCTTCCAACTATCAAGTATTGCGATCTTTAAATATAGAAGGTAAGAGAACATAGAACAAGTTGCAGCTTTTATTGTCTGGATACGCCTGGGGAAGAGAGGGATAAGAGACATTGATGACCGACACTCCAAAATATGAGAAATAACGTGACGATGAATCTGTAGAGAAGAAGGCGAAAGAATACAAAAAAATAGAACCAATCAAAACGTCGTATTTTTTTCAACTTCCGAAAAACAGAAATCTTGAAACACAAATCATTTCTCTGAACTTCTTTGCTTGCCTTGGTCCTATATATACTCCCACATTTTGGACATGCCGAACGACGACTCCCATCATCCAAATAACCAACAACCAAAACCAAAAGCTCCTGATATGGAAAAACTCCTTTCAAGACAACAAAGCATTCACACCCACTCAATGCCTCGGCATCACAGAGGCATAATGAGAACTCCACCATTGGCAGCTGGTAACGACCAGGCTTTCATTGAATTTTCCCGCTGTTTATATCAAGCCAAGACAATCGTCAAAGAACTTCAGGCCTTCAGCGCAAACGTTTCACCATCTTTGCGCATGTCTATGTTACGACAGAACAACTTGACTCACGGACAAGACAACCAGAAAGATACAGCCGAACAATTTTTAAACAGTATTCGGCACTATCTCGACACCACATTTGAAAAATTTACAAGACTTTGCAAAGTATTATTATTCGTACTTACTAAGATGGAATCATCCGGCTCAGTTCGCATTGAACGCATCACAAGTTTTCGAAGAGATGTTTGGGACGCATGGAAAGTAGCAAACGATATCAAGGCGCGCCTCACTGCCCTTATTGAACAAGAGTCCCTCTTTCTCAACTATGGTGACCACGCAACACCACTATCAATGGCAAGCAACATGCCACCCCCATCACCCTCTGTGGGTGAACCAAGCACTCCAGATATAGGCTCCATGGGTATACCAAGTAACTATTCTCAACGCTCTCCTTCTCTCGCCTCTTCGCCCTGTTCACCAGCATCTTATAACTTTTCATGAACGCCGTATTACCCCTTTGCACAAACACAATGTGTCCTTTCAAACAACCCAACATTGTCACATACTGTTTCTTCTTGTTCATAGCCATACCATAATTCTTTATTAGTTTTTGTAGATGACCCAACTGCCACCTTGTACATACTCAGCCAAAAAATGTTTTCAATATAATGACCTGTGATCTCTAACTTGACCACACACCTAAAAAAAAAAAAAAACTTTTACACATGTTGTCGTCCTTTCATTTGGAGTAGCCCGATTAATAGCTGCCTATAGTTGGACTAGATATTGCTCGCAAACTGAAGAAATCGCATGATTTTACATGAGACAAATCGGGTATAGTGCCCGCACAGTCAATCTACATAACAATGACAGTATCCAATGGCTGCTCTTGGTTGTAAACTAGTGAAAAATATTAAAGAACCTGACAGAAAGAAACTAGCTGGGTTCAGATCTCATGTCTGAGAAATATCTACTTCGGGATAACACCTATGTTTTTTTTTTCAGGATTGATAACTCCGCGATCATGGTGGCTTAGACGGAGTTTCATCCACCTGTTATGCTGACAGGAGTGCATCTTCAACTATACTATGTTTTGCGCTTCTCTGGTGCATGAAAATAAGAATATCAATAAATCCATTCATGGCATATGCCATCATCTAGGAACCACGCAATATACCTCTTTCATTGTTTGACGTTTGCTAGTTCATCTCAATGTCGGATGATGGAATTTCCACCGTGCCCCTTCACATTGATATGAATGGTTCTCATTCTAAAATTATGCCGAAGCTATTGCATTGATTGATCTCCATCTTCCGATTCTCGAAAAATCTATAGATTTTGCAAAAATGGGATGGATGCATATGCTGTAATGCTCCGGCTCCGTATTTGTTATTACGATAGAAATTGAAGGAATTCTAAAGAGATAGATCGAATATGATTTTAGTACTGCAATGTGCGATTAAACTCAAAGAAGCATGTCGCAACTCAAAGAAGCATCTGGCAGAAGATGTAGAAGGTTTGATGATGCCCGGCTAATTGGGATGTAGATAGAACTCTCGAGTCTTCTTTCCAATGTCTTCCATTTGCATTATAGAGCATAGTGACAATTAAAGAAAATAATAGGAAATTCCAGTGCGTTGCCAAACACAATTTTAACTATGTTCTAGAGTTAAATTGAATATATTCATAACGATTAATTACCTATAAATTTTCTGTACAGTACCGAGGTGCTCCAACTAAAAAAAACCTGACATTTTGCAATTAAATTACATGTTTTAATGTTTACAGACTTTTTTCCTTTCGATTCTATTCTTTGCCACTAGTTTCCTATTTGTCAATTGATGTTGCTGGCTTTCACCACTTCTCTAAAGAACATATAGAAGACATTGGGCAAGGATTACGATAGAAAATTCGAGGAAGTTCTCTTGCAATAGAGATCATTACAACATACGCGTGTCATACATTTGATGCAAACGGAGTCATTCATCTGAATCGATTTAGCATTTTTTAAGTTATCATAATTGAGGATTACTAAAGTCGGCAAAAAACTACATTGCATACATATCATCCAGAAAAAGTGTTTGCCAGCGACAATGCACGTAGTAAAAATATTTGACGAATTCTATAGTACATACATATTCTCACATTTACTGTAAGGCCAAGCTTAGTGTTCGAAAGCAAAGTATGCCTTTCATAAGCGGCTACTAAGGAAGGTCTCAGTTCTAGTACATTTACCAAATAATCGGAATGCATAGAACATCATAATTGCAAAAGTATCCGAATAAAGTAAACGGAACTTCATCTAATTGTAGAACCCGCTTTTTCTCCTTATTCATCGAATGTATGAGAATACCTCTGAAGGACGAAGAAAAACTAACAGACGCCTAAACGAACTCTATCGATTGACGTGGAATGAATTAGAAGTGTTTTGCATCGTAGTCCTTCTATTTTATTACGCGAATACCGCGCAAATGCGTCGGTGCGACATAGTAGACATTGGTAAAAGAAGCATTTTCCAACGGGTTCTATATGTAAACTCCGTCGGACTAGGTTGTGACCAAGTGACTAAGTTTTATCGCTGGATATGTAGACATACTGTGGTAACCCCACGTCATATACACACGTTTTTCCACATCCAAAGAACCACATAGATGCTCTGTAGAATCCAATAGATAATTTAGAATCCAATAGATAATTTATTTACTTTTTTCATTCCCAATTTACACCGAATCCTCAAAGTAACTATAATTGTACCACCCTTTTTTTAAAATAGTAAATAGTGAAAAATAAAAAATTTGGTGGATCACCATCTCTGTATGTCGGCGGTCGAAGACAGTGGTGCCACACGACTTAAGATATTCTACCTTTCGACTTGAAAAAAAAAACCCCCCCCCCCTACACCCATTTTCTTTTCAACGAGACTCAAAGAATACTCACCGAAAAACAGGAGTTGTCTCGAGATTTGAAGAGCTTGCTAATGACTGTCGACACCTAACAGTACCCTTAACGCCTAATTATCCTTCCATCGGCAAGGGTATCAGCCTAGATGTTTAGGAGCATGAAAGATATTATATGAGAGCAAAAATATTGAAATCAACATGGTCGAAATGTCCCTGGAAGCTTTTTCAATCATTGATCATTATTTGAGGGAAATAGAGTTGTTGATTTTCGAACATTCAAGTTTTGAACCGTGTGTCTTATTCTACTCATTTGTTAAGCTTGACTACTTTATCATCGTCGAATGAGTCAGATGTTGACTTTTCGTGAAAATAATGTGAGGTTTGTGAAACTCATCGGTCAAGACTGGTTTTTTCGGTCCGATATTTATGTGTGGTGTTTCCTGAAAACGTACTAAGCGTGAAAATCTTCATATCCTCATAAAATCATAAGCTATGGCAAGCTTATTTTAATATGGGCTTCCTTTCATCCAAAGTAGTGGGCAAAGTAGATGATAATTGACATGAAACCTTAGATGGTTTTTGCCACATCCGCTCAAAGTGCTGCCTATGCAATTTGACACTGTAAAATCAGTTGTATTATTTAGTTGCGCAGACGAACATCTTTATTGTCTCCTGGCAACCAGCTTTTGAATGACTGCTTTAATTTCAGGTCACGTTTTTTGATTCAATCCCAATCTTTTTTTTTTTTTTTTTTTTGTAGGAACCCATAATCCACAAGCTCATTCTGTTCGAAACCACTGAACAGACCCTAAGTACATCCAACATGGCAAAAGATAAGCATAAGAAGAACCAGCCACAACGACATGATCCTCTCCACGTCCAAATTAGCGAGGAGAACGACTTCACTCACGCGCCGATCCGAAATCAACCAAGACAAAAATTTGTCGATCGAAGCAAGAAAGCCGACGATGAAGAAGAGGTAGTTTTCAGAGGAAAGACCCGATTGTTATTCCCGTCGAAGAATATATTCTTATTTTAATTATGTGCTAGGGCGATGGATATCTCGATGCCAAGATGTCAAAGAAAATTTTGAAGATCGCAAAAGAACAACAAGCCGATCTCGAAGACTCAAGAGGGTAAGCAAATAGACTTTCTCTCTCTTCAACTCTGATTCACCTCAAGTAACACATTGAACTCCTCATAGTGCACCCGAATCACAACCATCACAAGTTTCACAATTCGCAAAGTCTGTCATGGAGGCTAGTGATGAAGAGTATGACAACTACAGTGATCATGAAGTGGAATACGAAGAAGTTGAAGTCGACGAAGCGGATGCAGAGATCATGAGCAAATTTATGCCATCAGCTCCACGTGCTCAGAAAACACTTGCAGATTTGATCATGCAGAAGATTGAAGCTAAAAATGCTGCTGATTCTGGTAACTTGGAGATGAACGCTGAAGGTTAGTTGCATATCCTTTGCAATGCCGCATACATACAACATGAGTGATTGGTTTGCTGACCATTTTGATTTTAATTAGACGAGTTAGATATTGCACCATTAGGCTTGGACCCAAAGGTTGTTGAGGCATATACCAAGTAAGTATGGTCTTACAAAACGCTATGTACTATCAAACGGTGATAATAACTGTGATTGCTTTTCAAGAGTTGGAACCCTTCTCAGTCGATACAAGTCAGGAAAAACCCCCAAAGCTTTCAAAATTATACCATCACTTGGAAACTGGGAAGAGATTCTTTATCTGACCCGACCTGAGGATTGGACTCCTCATGCTACATATCAGGCTACCCGAGTTTTTGTGTCCAATTTGAAGGCAAAGCAAGTCCCCAAGTAAGCATATATTTACAGGGGTTGCTTTTTGAACTATATTTGCACCAGTGTACTGATGTATTTTACCAGATTTTTCTCTCTCGTTTTGCTTGATCGTGTCAGAGATGATATTGCTGAAAACAAGAAGCTTAATTATCAATTATACATGGCTCTCAGAAAAGCTACCTACAAACCATCCGCTTTCTTCAAAGGTATCCTCTTTCCACTGTGTGAATCAGGCACTTGTACTCTGAAGGAGGCGGCCATTGTTGGTAGTGTCATTTCCAAGATCTCCATTCCTGTTCTTCACTCATCTGCCGCCTTGCTGAGATTGGCCGATATGGACTATACTGGACCCAACAGTTTGTTTATTCGAATACTTTTGGATAAGAAGTATGCCTTGCCCTACAAAGTTATCATTGCTCTGGTTGAACACTTTTGCCGGTTCAAGAATGACTCTAGAGAAATGCCTGTCCTCTGGCATCAATCACTGCTCGTATTTGTACAGCGGTAAGTAGTTTTCTTTCATCGCATATATAGGCCGCCCTGTGAACAATTTTTCCTAAATGGTGTATTCCTTTTATAGATATCGACAAGACTTGGTGTCCGCGCAAAGACAAGATCTTTTGGAACTTGTAAAGGTGAAGTTCCATCACGGCATTACGCCCGAAATACGGCGAGAACTTAATAGTGCATTGGCAAGAAATGAACGTGATGAAGATGAAGATATGATGCTAGACTAATTGGAATCACCCGAATGTCTAACAGAGACTCAATCAAAATCATAGAACACAGAGAATAAATCAAATCGATACTCTTCATCTCATTCATACAAGGCACTATATAATAAAAAATTGATCATTATTGCAACATTTTCTTTTTAAATTGAAATACATGCTAGTAAACTACAGAGTCTACAGTTTTTCTTTTAAACTATTTTTTAGCGCCTTTTTACAAAAAAGAAATAACCCCTTCCAGGGTAACTGATACCATCAATGCAAAATATATAATGAACGAGTCACTGAAAGTATTTATACCGCAAATCACTTGATTTATGTTTTTTTTTCTCATATTGCAATAAGGACCTTCAGTCAAGATAATGTGACATCTATGTGTATTTTATTGTCAATAAGGTATTCATAATTGATTAAAGATTAGAACTTTGGATTCATAAAATGCGTTGAAATGTACAGAGAATCAAGTATCTTCCACAGAAAGATACATCCCATCGATGCAATGCAGCGAGGCAAAGTTCGGCTAATCTAATGATATGGGGTTGTGCCATAAAACCGTTTGAAGGTTGAATATGAAATGTTGGGAATGAATAGCGAAGGTGCTTAGTGAGCAGCACCTGCTCTCTTTTCGTCATCAGACATGGAGTCGTCATCGGCAAAAGCGTACTTGGAATAAGCTCTAATGCGAGCACCATAAATGAAGAAAAGGAATGGAATAGCGCAGCAGAGAAGTGCAAGGAATGCAAGGAAAGTACTGGCCCATTGGTAACCCATACGGTGATACATTTGGGTGGTGAAAAGGACAGTAGAGGCACCCCAGAAACTACGGATAAAGGTCTTGGCAGCCAAAGCGGAAGCAGCCAAATGTTGATAGGAGTCAACCATATAATTATTGGCAGAGTTATACAGGAAGATGAAGCCAAAGCCTACGGGAAGACCACCAATAGCAGGACCCCACCAAGAAAGCTGAGGGTATGAAGTCCAGGCGAAGATGAACAAGCCAATTGGGACGAGCCAGCAGCTCACCATCATAGGGTAGAGTCGAACTTCAGCCGGAGGCTTACCATTGTACTTGGTCTTGGAAACCCATAGGTAATGCTTGTTAACCAAAGGTGCGGCAGCAGCGGAACAGAGTACACCAATGGCAAGAGGAATGAACATAAGACCAGTATCTGAGGCAGACCAATGCTTTCCTTCCTGGAAGACAATGGGATAAGCAACAAAGAACCTAAACGAGATATATGCGAAATGATCAGTATTTCAAGTCAATATTGAATGATTGATGACATCTTGGAAATCAAACTTACATATAGAGAAGACCATAGAGGACAGACATATAAAGGGAGATCAAGAGGACGATAAGTTCACCAAACAACAACTGGAATGGGCGGATCAAGAAAACCTTCATTCTCTGGCCCAAAGGTCGCTTATCAAGATCTTGTTCAGTAACGTATGTTTCGTCTCCAGTTTCCTTTCTCAACTTGGCAGCACGTCTAGCGAGGATAGTCGGGGCATAAGTTTCAGGGACAGTGGTGACTAAGACAATATAGATAGCGCCGGAAAGAATCAGAGTCATCCAGTATAACCAGCGCCAGCCAAGGTTATCACCGATGAAACCACCAATGAGGGGACCGATAGCAGGGCCAATGAAAGGAGCGGCACTGAAGGCAGCCATAGGAACACCACGTTCTTCGGTTCTCCACAAATCAGCCAAGCTGCCTCCAACAAGAGTCATTGGTGCGGAGAAGGCAATACCATCGATGAATCGACAGACCAAAAGAGTGCCAATGTTCTTGGCAAGAGCGCAAGGGATGATGAAAATGACGGCAAATCCTAAAGTTGTGACATAAATGATCTTTCTTCCTAAAATTTCACTCATAGGACTGGAGGATTTTTGTTAGTGATTTTTGTGTTTGGGTCAAAAAAAAAAACAATTGCAACTTGAATACATACGCAAAAACCATAGGACCAACACCGAAACCGACAACGAATAAAGTGACGGTAAGGAGGGAAACTTCTTCTGATACTCCAAATTCTTCGGATACACCTCCGATATCAGCCGTGACAATAGATGAAGCGAGGGCCACAATGAAGCAGACCAAGGCAATCAACATAGTACAATACCATTTGTATGCCTTTGACCAATTTTTAGGATTTTCCTTGTCATTAATTTCGAAGGTCACCAGCTTATATTCAACTTCATGGCCAGTAGCCTGAGAGAACTTGCGTGTAATGATATTTCCCGTAGCGGTTTCATGAGTGTATTCATCCATGTTCGCATTCTTGCTGAGAGTGCGATAAGGGAGATTGGGATCCTCATCATTCTCTATCTGGCGACTTTGTGTCCTGCAACTGATGTATATGCTATGGTTAATGACATGTGGAAAAGCAAGATCCATTATGATTCTATTGGGTCACCTACAGTTCATTATTATCTAAGGTTTTAGAAGAAGCGTTGCTTGGAGTAGCCATAGTGATCTGCTTCTATGTAACAAAGTTGGATTCCATCGAGAGTGTCAGCACGCCTTTATATATGTGATGTCGCTCAGTTCGGTAAAATTGGATAATTGGGTTTAAGCGAACTCCGCTATCGCTTGTTAAACTACGGTTGGTGCTCTTACGAAGTGGTCCTGTTCTTTTTTTTTATAATAAAGGTAGCTATACTGATATTACACATCATGTGATATACATAAAGAACATTGCTTAGGGTGGATGCTGTCAGCATATACATTATTATAGCACGCCACAACAATGGGCATCTTAAAATGCTCTGGTAGATCATTTCCCAAAAATGGCAGTCGGCTGAAGGAATAGGAGAGCTTCGGAATCCAATCAAACGGTAAAAACGTGATGTGGTTACTGAAAGAAAGAAGAGAAGCCACTATTGCTAACTCAACTCGACAGGTACGCCAACCGAAATATTGGTGATAATTTTCCATACGAACCTTTGTTGAAGGCTCAAGGAAGCATCTATCTAATTGGTATATCTTCTCGGAAGGCCATAGACACTTGGTGCAAATTGACGACAAGCTAAGACTTGAAATCATTTCTGTTGGTTCTTCACTGCCTTTGTTGGTCAATATATCATATGTTTCAGTTCTGAATTTAATTTTCTTCTCTGCTTGATCTTCCTCCATTGCGGAGATACTCTGAAGCGTCCCGATGGTAAATGTGCGGGGTTGAAAGCTTCCTCCGTTTTGGCCATTCCTTCCACTCACAAGCTCTTGTCTCGAACATAACAGTTCATGTGGGTCTTGTTGGTCATAGCTTATACATTATTGGATCCTATGCAAATAGTTCGCTGCCTTTGAAATTTTAGCAGCATTCAGCTCAACAACCCATGCATTGTTGCTCAGAATGTATTTGTTGAAGTTCATGACCCACGTATAATCAGTCTCTGGCTATACTAAACTGCGGGATATCAGCATGCCTTAAGATTATTGCACACATGGTAGACATGTGTAATGTACAGAAGAGCGGGTTTCAACTCCCTAGGTAATGAGAACAGGCCTGACGCTACTAGTGGGTATTGCCTGTGATGTGCAATTATGATGAATAAATATAAATCCCCAGGCAAATATCTTTATGCGATGGACTATAATTACGGGATAACGACTAATGTGAAAAAGGGTTTGGAGGGAACTCTCCAGATCAATTATCGTACTGGGAAAACTAATTAGCCATGCGTGAAAAAGAGATTTTTTGTAGTGAACAAAGCTGGATCAAAAGTATAAAACATAAACACCGCTCTGCATTAAACTCCACCCCCGTTACCCAGGAACCACTCCCTCGGAGGACCGAGACCATGAGTTTTGTAATTTTGGTTTCAGGTAAATCAGAAGTAGGTCTTCGAATTTGTCATGTTCCAATGAAATTGCATTCAACAATGTATATGAAATTAGAACCATTATCGTTATTCCGCTTCCATATCTCCCGCGGCTACGATCTGTCGCGAATCAATATCCGGATATATCTATAAGCGACAATATGAGGATCCCTTTATCGCACAAAGCCTGTACTCTTGATTACTCTGAAACGCTGGTTACATGGCACCATATCATACTTGGGACCAGTCTGACGATGGTCTCCGATTAGCCAGTTATAATTACATCGTGAACCCGAATATGTATAGCAGCAGTATTGACTAAATATATATATTATCGGAGGTCTATTCACGATTTCATTCAAAAGGCGAAGTTTGAGTTAATGAAGTGGAACAATTGAATGTTTGTGTTAACTGATTGAGGAACCGTGGGAGCAGGGAGCTAAGAATTTTCTGGTAAAGTGATGAAATAAGGTAAGAGCCAGGGAAACCCCACATACCTATTTAAACAGAGGCACAACAACCCAAGGGAAGTTTAGATTCTAAGGCCAGAATGAACGGTGAGTTCAAGACGCAAGCGGAATCAACTTGCGCACATTTTGGCAAGATCAGCTAGTTTCATAAGCAACACGTCGAACCCAAAAAACCTCTTTGCGTTTGACAATCTTATCCATGAAGTAGATGCTCAACTAAATGGCACCAAGCCATGTTGTCTAGCACCATCACGCCCTGACGATTGAATGTCCAATTCTCCGGAAACCATACAGTCCAGGACTAATCCTGTCGTTCGTTCTCTGGCAATGACAAATTTTTAAGCCAAAACTCCGACTGAAGCACCCATTCAAACGGTAGGAGAGGTCCATCAACATCCTTAAGCTTCAACAGTAACGTGAGTATCTCTCTTTTCGTCATTTTTAATTTAATATTTTTTTGCATAAACTCCACCCTACAGTTTAAACTTCGCCCTTATTTTTTCTTCTCTGTACCTTAAAACTCGTCCCGTCTCACATTCGCCATATCAAAGTCGATCAGAACCAGAAAAGAAGTTCAACCTTTCAAGCTCAGCAATGGTGACGTAGGCGGAACCAATGAGCCGAAAAGTCACATCGGCCAACTCCAAACGGACGAATGGCAAGAGAGCACAAGAAGTCATATGATACGTAATGGTGGCTGACGTTTGTAACAAGTACCTCGACATTCTGTCATAATGCAGCAAGAGAGAGTGTGTTTCGTCCATTTGAGTTTTTTCGGGAAAGTAACAATATTGCAAATCATTCGTGGTATAAACAAAAAAAAATGTTATGAGGTGGTGACTGAAAGGGAACATCATCCCACCTCGACATTACCGATGACGCCATAGCAAGGGGAGCTTTGAGAGAGGTCATAACAAAAGTTGTTACTAAGACTTGCAGCACTGAATTTGAGTTCAAAGGCTTACATGTTTGAACGTTTCTATGAATTTGCTAGACATTTTTTTCAGCTGCTGAATAGGTTTTCACCTAAAAAAAAAAATAACGGCCCCACCTGAGCATCGAATTCCCATTCGCGGGAAACCAAAAATCATGGAAAAAAAAAAGGGCATAGCAGCCAACGAATAATTGCCCCTACTCTTCAATAAGAAAAATCCTTACCCTCCCAACCCGTTGTAGAGCCCTTGCAAATGTCGCACGCCGGGGACTCTGGATCAGCTCGATCCGTGAATGATACCTCGGCTCATAGTTACTACAGCGATGACATGTTGCAAATGCAGGGCTATCACTTCAGTACCCCTATCTCAGGTTCAGATACTGGCGAGAGCAACGACTTTGCAAAAGGTTACCGCATTGCTGATCGAAAGCCTGTGGTAGCTAAATTCTCCTCGAACACACTCAAGTTAGAGAGAGAATATCACACCCTGAGACGACTGTATCAACAGCCAGATGGCCCAAAGTACATTGGTAAGTTTTTGTCCAACCATCCATCCTTTCGCACCGTCAATATTGAGTCATATAACCAAATGTAATTCCACATTTCCCCCAATTTAGTTCAAGCTCTCGAACGCATAAACGTACGTAGTGGTATCACTGTCATAATAACGGCTGATGAAGGCACCAGTCGGTTCGATCGACATCGCATGCAATCAGAGGACACCATAAAAGCTGGTGAAACTCGGTCATATTCAATATCCACCACCACAACATCTGAATTCAACTCAATCAATACTTCATCTACTCCAATCGTCATTCACCCCGCCCCCTCTGAAGCTCATACACAACAGTACGACTTGGCAACTTTTCTTCGGTTTGCTATCAAGTGTACCGACTGCCTTGAATTCATCCATAGAAATAATACAGTACACGGCGAATTACGCTTGAGTTCTTTCTTCTGGAGCGAGGAAGATGAAGGAAAAGTCAAGATGGCCAGCTTCGGTCAAGGTGCTCGAAGCTTCGAGTCTTATCTTACAAGCGAAGGCTGGCGCAAAAATTTTAGCACCAAGGATGGCCTGGCAAAGCTCAGGAACACTCTGACCTACTTGAGTCCGGAGCAAACTGGTCGAACGAATTATATTCCTGATCATCGCTCTGACATTTACTCGCTTGGCGTCATCTTCTTTGTGCTTCTAGCTTGCAAAGAGCCTTTCGAAGGTGGACCTCTTGATATATTAAATGGCATCTTGAGTCGTAGCCTCACTCCAATTCACGAGTTACGCCCTGATGTTCCCGCTATCATTACTGAAATTATAGAAAAGATGACTGCCAAGGTATATCTTTTTTACTTTTACGCTGTCTCTTTTTTCGGTCTCGTCTAATAGTTTGTAATGTAATTCAGTCACCTGATTCCCGCTACAACAGCGCTATTGGCATTAGAGAAGATCTCAAGGAGTGTCTAAGACGATTATCTGCTGGTACAGATTCATATGAAGTATGTCATATATATCTTTTATGTCATTGTTGCCCACATGTCATTTTCTCCTTATTGTATACTAAACTTGTCACCTCTACCTTTTGTTTTGCTTTAGGCTATCCAGACATTTCCATTGGGTCAGTGTGACGTTGCTTCCATCTTCACTTTGCCAAGCATTCTCTTTGGTCGGCAAAATGAAATTCATCAAATGTGCTCAACCATACGAAGGACAGCTGGTTTCTATAACCGGAAGCGATCGAGCCGAGATCGATCGACTGTCACTGCAACGGCAACAGAATCATCCAACTTGACAAGTGATATGAATGCAAGCAGTGCCAGTGTAGTCGAATCGATCAGCGATACATCAAGTGGTCTTGGTGCTAATGCACTATACGAGCGATCTTCTCCAAGCCACGAGAGCATGGCTGGAGAAAGCGAAATGTCCGGTAGTACCAACCGAAACTATGGGTCAAGGAAATCAAGCTCCCTGCTCATGGCCATTACTGGACCAAGCGGCGTAGGAAAGTCGGCTCTTTTCAATGCAGTTCAAACTACAGCAAGACACTATGGTTTCTTGGCCTCAGCTAAATTTGATCAAAGGAGCCAAGTGCCTTTTGCCTGCATTGCCCGCTGTATTTCTCAAATTTTACGCCAAATCATGTCAGAATCGAGTGATACCAATGTCCTCAATGTTGTCAAGGAAACTCTCGAAGCCCAATATGTCAATGTTCGAAAATTGTTGGAATGGGTCCCTGAACTGTCGTTTGCTATGTCTGACACGGAGGACGAAGACAAACCTACCATTGCCGAACTAGCTATTTCTGACAACAGAGCTGAGCTCCACTTTGTGTTTGTTCAAGTCATTCGTGCATTGGCTCAACACAGGATGATTACTTTGGTAAGCCGATCTACCTTTTGGGTCAGCCACCTGTGCCTTATTAATACTAAAACACTTTTTTCTATTCTTTACATTGTCAGTTTTTGGACGATCTTCACCAAGCCGGTAAGCTCCACCTATATTTGGAAGAGTGAGTCCCCACTGTTGTGATCGAGCAAAATAATTAACGGTTGTTATACATTTTTCACAGATCAACCATCTCTTGATTTATTGTTCGCTTTGATCGCAGCCAAAACCAAAATTCTCTTCATCATTTCCTACCGTGAAGAGGCCATTAATGAAAAGATCACACAGATATTAGAGCTGGACAAATCTGCCGTTCAGCATATTCATCTAGACAACCTAGACATGCCATCTTTGACAGACTTCATATGTCAGACTTTGCATCGCTCCGTTCAAACCGATGCCGAAGCGGTTGCCCCTCTTACGAATTTGATCTTCCGACAAACAAGAGGCAACCCATTCTACACTTGTCAGCTTTTGCGGGCGTTTGCTGGCAAGGAGAATTTAATTTTCTTCAACTGGGACGAAAACCAATGGGATTATGATACAGCTGGAATCGAAGCGTATATCACCTCTGGTGAAGAAGGTGTCTTAGATTCTGATTTGGATGTTAGTTACCTTGTAGCACGTCTTCGGGAATTGCCATCAGACACTCAAAGGTACGCACAGACCCATATATCATTGGACGGTTTCCCATACTAAATATCATTTTATCCATTCTACTTTCAGATTTCTGCGGTATGCTTCCTTCATAGGCAACACGTTTTCATGGAATGCCATAAACTACCTCATGTCTTCCAATTTTGAAGACGACAGTGCTACTGAAGAGGAAGCGCCAGCTGTTACTGCGTCCCTTTCTGCAATTCATCCACTTGTCAAGTTGGCTCATACATACGACGAAAGCCAGACTCCTCGCAAAAGTCGTTTATCCAAGAAACGCAGTGCCATCAATGGATTGCAAACCGCTTTACAAGAAGGCATGATTGTTCCTCTTGACAAAGATGAGTTTAGATGGAGCCATGATCGATTTTCTCAAGCTGCAATGTCGATGGTCACTCCTTCCGTGGGAGAGCAAATACATTACAAACTTGCCGTGTATTACTTGCAAGGTAAATATATGCGTTTACATCTTATATTTTTTGCAGCGTTTCTTCACTCACCATCCATCCATCACAAATTTCACAGACCCAGAAAGCGACTCGGTCATTGTCGCCGATCATCTTCTCCACTGCCCTGATTTAATCGCCACTTGCGCAAATAGACCACAATACCGCGACATCTTGGCTAAAGCTGGCTTGAAACAGCATAATTCAGGAGCGCACAAATGCGCATTGAGCTACGTCAATGCTGCTTTACAATTAATAGACGATGATCCTTGGAAGCCTTCCTCATACGATCAGACGCTACATCTTTACACTCTAGGAGCTAGCTTGAGTTTGGTGGTTGGTGAAAGCTCAGACACCGAAACATACTTGGATGTCATCTTTGATAACGTGACCGATCCAATGGAACGTCTTCCCGCCTTTCGCATCAAGGGCAGATACTATTATGCTAAAGGCATACATGAGGACTCACTCAATGTCTTGTTTACTTGTCTGGGTGAATTTGGAGTCACTTCCATCAAAGCTGACCCTCCTCGAAATGATCTGGATGAAATCTATTATAGTTTGAAGAACGACTTGACCACCATGGGCTTAGACGAAGTCGCGAAATTAAGCAAATGCAACAGCGCAGACAAAGTTAAGCATCAAGCTTTATTAGGCATTCTGGAAGAAACGTAAGCATACATCATGTCTGAGTAGAACATGGACTTTACATCCTTACATATTTTGATACTCCCATTTAGACTTAATGTTGCCTACTGGCTTGGCAAGCAAACGTTAATGTTCTACATCGCTGCAAAGATCGTAGATATCTCTGTCCAGCGTGGTGTAGTAGCATGCACTGGTATTGCTTTCCAATGGCTTGGACTTGCGGCTGTGGAGTTTTACAAACAGTATTCTTATGGTCATGTAAGTTTAATTAAAAAAATTTTATCATTGGAAAACCGCTGTTTCTCATATCTCCCTCCTCTCCTAGGATCTCGGCGCAACTGGATTGGCGCTTGTTGACAGAATTGGAGGGAATATTGAAAAAGGAAGAGCTAAACACACTTATGCCAGCTTCCTCGGCAATTGGAAGTACCATGTCAAGGACGTCATCCCTGTTCTAGAATCCGGAGCTCGCTATTCTGCAGCGGCCGGTGATCGCATCTACACTTCATATGGGCTCTTGCAGACTGCTATGTTCAAGTTCTATTCTGGTATGAACTTGTGGGATGTCCTTCAATCGGCAGAAACGGCGTATGAGGAAGTTCATACCTGGGCACCATCTATCGATACCAACATTTTGATCATCTCCCTCTTGCGCACTATCAAAGCACTTCAAGGCAAGACTTACATGGCCGATGCAAAGTGTGTGTTTGATGGCGACGATGGCTTCAATGATGCTCATTTTGTGAACGAAATATGCCTTCATTCCGTCAACCCCGCCGTGCCAGTCAACTGGTACGAATCTCTCAAGATGCTTCCACTTGTACTCTACGGGCATAGTGAAGAGGCTATACGTGTTGGTGACCAATGTCACTTTGAAAGTCATAATCATCCTTGTCAAAGACATACCCGATTCATGATGTTCTTACATTCGCTGGCTATCATTGATGTTATTCGCAGGACGCCTAATATGGATGGTCGCAGTCGCTTTCATTACTTGAATAAGGTGCAGCAGAACCAGAGGCTATTGAATGAGTGGGTTCAGAACAGTCGAATCAACTATGAGCTTTGGTATGTCCTCGTCGAGGCTGAAACGATGTCCCTTCAAGATAACTTTGTAAAAGCAAGTAAATTATACGAAAAGGCTATGGATTTAGCCCGAGATGGGCACTGGATGCTCGAAAAATGTATGACCCACGAATACGCTGGCGAATTCTATCTACGTAACGGAATTGCAAACGTTGGAGTTGCCCTATTACACAAGGTATGTACCCCAGTGTCAATAATGAATATTGCTTTTCATAATGCATTCGTTTTTTTTTTCTTTTCTTTTTTTTACTCATTGTTTGCGCAAACTTTATCACTAGGCTGTCAAAGCATACACTGCTCATGGCTCATACGGAAAAGCCCAGCAATTGAGCAAAAAGCATCATTCTGTCTTCGTTCTTGTAGAAGACGATGAACCAAAGGAAGTCAACGCTGGCGTACAGACTGATGTGGCTCCATTACTAGGACACCGAGATTCTTGGGGTGAACTGTCCATGAATAATACACAACCAGCTCCGTTACCTAATCCTCAAATGGGACTTATATACAACGATCAAGAACCTACTGACACTGTCACAGCGGTGACGGCAGAACAAGCACTTGCCACGCTTGATATTGTTGACCTCGCCTCCATTTTGAAGAGCAGCCAAGTCATCTCTTCTGAAGTGAAGTTTGACAGCCTCCTGAAATCCATGATGACCATCATCTTGGACAACTCGGCGGCAGAGTGCGGTGCCATTATTGTCAAAGACGAGTACTTTGGTATCTGTGCTTTTGGTACTCGCCAGGGTGGTCCATCCACCTTTGAGCCACCAAAACCATTGTGCGAAGAAGACGACATGATTTCAAATCGTATTGTACAGCATACCTTACATACGGGTGAAAGCACCTTGATACCCAATGTGCAAAACGACCCACGGTTTGCCGTTGGCTCATGGTTTGAACGCGCGGGTATCAAGTCTATCATTTGTTTGCCAGTTCTTCACAAAGGTGTTCTTGCAGGCTGCCTTTATTTGGAAGGCTCTCCTGGTATCTTTACGCAACGTCATATCACTGTTCTTACTTTGCTTTGCCAACAAATGGGTATTTCTTTGACAAATGCTTTCTTATTCAAGTCCATTCAAAAAGTCACCATGACCAATGTTAGGTAAGTTGCCCCTTCCAACAGAATATGTATAGCACACTTTGATTGCCCCCCTTCTAATTTCATACATGTCGTTTAGAATGATTGAGACGCAAAAGCTTGCTCTTGAGGAAGCTAGAAAGAGTAAAGAAGACGCACTGCGTGCTACTCACCTTCGTGAAATCTTTTTGGCGAATATGAGTCATGAAATCCGTACACCTTTCTCAGGTTTCTATGGCATGATATCGTTGTTGTCCGAAACACAGTAAGTCTATCGGATTATATAGACTTTTTTTTCCATTTTACAAATCTGACCGCTTTGCCTTTCTCCGACATTAGATTGGATGCAGAACAGCAGGACCTTGTCAGAACAGCTAAAGAATCGTGTGAAATGCTTTTACGCATTATTGACGATTTGCTCAACTTCAGTAAGCTGCAAGCTGCTAAAGTCACCTTGGATGTCTCGCGCATCGTTTTGGAGGACGTCATTGCCGATGTGGTCGAGATTCTGATAGCGATGGCAGCTCGCAAGAACCTGACAGTCGTGTATTTTGTTGACAGCAATGTCCCTGCTTGTGTCATGGCTGATGGAAACCGACTGCGCCAAGTGCTTATGAACCTCGTTGGCAATGCCATCAAGTTCACCAACCAAGGTCAAGTTGTTGTTCGATGCTCTCTAAGCAAGCAGGCGCCTGAGGAACCTGGAAATGCCGTTCTGTTATTTGAGGTTGTCGACAGCGGTATTGGTATCAGCGAAAGCCAACTAAAGGCATTATTCAAGCCCTTCTCACAAGTCGATGGCAGTACCACGTGAGTCATTTTTTATGTGCTTTCTTTGTCGCCTACACTCATTTTTTTAATCGATTTTACTCTTTTTTTTTGGGCAATTTTCAGTCGTCTCTATGGTGGAACTGGTCTTGGCTTGTCCATCTGTATGCAGTTAGTTCAGTTGATGTCTGGTAAGATCAGTGTAACAAGCACACCTGGTATAGGATCCAATTTCTTCTTTACTATCAAGGTTCAGACGGCGGATGATCCAAAATATGACAATTTGGAATTGGAAATTCGAGACGATATCAAGAGTCTTACCAAAGCGCTTGGAAGACCTCGTGTATTGGTTGGATCCGGTGCGAAGTCCATGATCGAAATGATGTGCGATTTTATGGCATCGTTTGAAGTGACCAGTGCCAACTCTTTACCGGCTGTTATGGCGGAATTGTCGGAAACATCGTATGATATCCTCATTCTCGATTTCCCTATCACTGCTGAATTCGCCCAACAGGTCCGGGTAGTGGAGTCAGGCACTCAGTGGCAAAACATGTGTATCATTGTTCTGCATTATCCCAGTGGTGATGTTTTGCATTTACACCAGGAAAAGAACAATCTACTAGAAGTGTCAGCCAAGCTCATTCGCATGGCCATTCCTGTTCGACGCCTCAAGTTGCTTCGGGCGATTGCCGATTTGCTCAACCTTGCTCCTACCAAAAAGGCCGCAAGATCTATCAAGATGTCTAGTGCATCACAAATCTATAGCCCTCAAGAACTGGAGTTATTCAAGACGGTCCGAATTCTGATCGCTGAAGATAATCCGGTTGCCCAAAAATTGCTTTTTAAACAGGTATGCGAGACTTAAATGATCTGAAAATATCGTGAGCTAATTGACTGACTAACACCCCTTTTTTTCCCTTTAGCTTTCTCGTTTAGGCTTCAATGTTGATTGTGCCAACAACGGTCTTGAGGCTGTAGTGCTATGGGAGAGCCACCCTGAAACATATTATGCCGTGGCTCTATTTGATCACCATATGCCTATCGTAAGTAGCGACTGCTCACTTCATTTGAAATATTTCATATCCTAATCAAAGTGCGGCATTTATAGTGCGATGGTGTAGAAGCAACGAAACGTATCCGGCATACCGAGAAGACCAGCGACCGAAAGCGCAAGCTACCCATTATAGCCCTAACCGCAGATGTTCAACAAACGGCGCGCGATGTTTGTTCCTCAGCCGGCATGAATGGGTAAGTACTGACTAACTCTGATGAAGCTGCCGCAATGTACTTGTTATTCTAATGCGTGTGGTTTTTGCAGTTACCTCACCAAACCTTTGAACCAAAATAGCTTGGCAGAATTATTGAGAAGATATCTGATTGATGAACCAGCTAATGCTTACCTCACAATACTCTCAGAGGCGATAGAAAGTTAACTCAACGTTACTGTATAATATTTTTTTACCACTATAACTCTAGCTCGTTTGCATCTCCCTTACAACCTTCTAAATCCAGTCATTATCTATTGTTTCATAGCTTACACTGTTTTTTTTTTTTGGTCACAAACATCTCCTGTTGCTGCCACCCTTGTGTAATCACATATAGCCTATGATCACCCGTAATATACACTGATAACTATTCACAATGGAAGTCTCCAAAATAGTGAAGTGAGATCTCGCTTTTTTATTGTATTATGGTACGATGGACATAAGTGTTTTTTGTTTAGGCAATCAACTCGACAACTAAGTAAAGGAAAGACATTTTAGTTTTTCATGCAGTGAAAGATATCGGACTACACCAAAAGTTTAACTTACCACCACCAGCAGCCTTGATCTTCTCTTCGGCGCGGCGAGAGACGAACTTGGTGCGGACAATGACGGGCTGTTCGGGCAAACGACCCTTGGCAAGAACCTTGTGGAAACCGTGTTGAAGGGCATCAATGACAGCGACCTTCTCGGTGTTCTTGTACTTGTTGCGGACATCCTCACCAACCAAAGTCCAGATCTTGTCGAGGTTGACAATAGGGCGATGGAACTGGTTGTGGGTCTTATGGAAGTATCTCATACCGACTTTACCGAAGTAACCAGGATGGTACTTGTCCATGTTGATACGGTGATGGTGCTGACCACCAGCAAGACCACGACCACCAGGATGCTTTCTATGCTTGCCTAAAGGTGAATGATGGTGAATGGTGTAAGTTTGGCCGTTGCAATGGTGGGCCATGGAATAAAAAAGTGAATGGAATCAGCTAATGTATTCTCACCAACACGACCGTGACCGGCTGAAACGTGTCCACGCTTCTTCCTGTTATGATGAAGTCTGGTAGGCTGATGGATTACGTTAATACCATGATGGATGCGAGGGATGGATGGATGGATGGCTGCTTTACCATGATGTACCAAGAGCAAAAAGGAAGGTTCAACCATTCGGCGTCGGGGGCAATTATTGGGCCTGCCTGCCAGACTGTCCCCGCCCGCTCGCCCTATTTCAATTTTCCGCTTCCGCACCATCTCAAGCTCTTTCTCTTTTGAAACTTGTTGGTAAGAAAATCTTTGAGCCATCCATCCATCCATCCATCCCTTCTCACCATATCCCTTCATCTAGTCATGGAATCAGTCCAGTGCTTTGGCCGCAAGGTGTGTTTTCAATACCCATTTCGACCCCCCATTCGCAAATTGCCCAATCAAGTTTTACCCACACGATTTCAACATGTTCAACATTTCACTCACTCAACCATTCCTTTTTTTTTTTTTAACTCATCTATAGAAAACCGCCACCGCCGTCGCTCACTGCAAGCGCGGAAAGGGTCTCATTCGTGTCAACGGTTCCCCTGTCGAGCTCCTTGAACCCGAGATCATGAAGTTCAAGGTCTACGAAGTTGTTCTTCTCCTCGGCCAAGAACGTTTCGCCAACATTGATATTCGCATCCGTGTCAACGGTGGTGGTACGCATTACGAGATTTTTATGAACCCCATGCCACAAAGAGTAATCTTCTGACTTTCATCGTTGCACACTTGCTTTACTACAGGTCACGTCTCTCAGATCTACGCCATCCGTCAAGCTCTTGCTAAGTCTGTTGTCGCTTTCAACCAAAAGTTTGTCGATGAGGCTTCTAAGAAGGAGATCAAGGAAATCCTTGTTCAATTCGACCGTACCCTTCTCGTTGCTGACCCCCGTCGCTGCGAACCCAAGAAGGTACTGTACATTGAATGGCTTTCTATTTTCCAACTCTATTTCATTTTGCTAACATTTACATTTCAATCTAGTTCGGAGGTATCGGTGCCCGTGCTCGCTACCAAAAGTCTTACCGTTAAAGCAAGAAAGTGTATGCACTTTCTTTCTTGTTTTACGTTATCCATTCTGTTTGCATATCATTAAAAGACAATGCTATTTTTGCTTGAGACTTTGGTATTTTACTGTTATGTGTCAGGCGAGTCCGTGTATGTAAAGGTCATATATTGTTACTGGAAGACAGGTCTTCCTACATATTGTTATGCGAGGTTAAATTGTGTCTGTACAAATATCCGCGTATTGCTGGCTTCACGGGGGGGGGGGTTTAAGCAGCAGCGTGAATGGTTTACTACAAAGACTGAGTGTGATCTATGCTAGACAAATTTCGGAAAGCAACGACAAGATAGCGATATGGTATTGTATGCTATGCCCCTATTTCTAGAACGTCAATTCGACATAAACGCTGTTCGTGATTGTCTTTTTTTTTTTTTTGTATAAAAGCTTGGATAAAGCATAACAGGGTCTTAGCAATAGTGACCTCAACTTCCTACTTTGCGTTTCATTGAACCATATTTTGAAGCAAAACAAAATCAAGCCCTTCATACAGCTTCTCACTCATAAAGTAAATATATTGCATCAGTAAGAGACACGCTTCGAGACACACTTCGACATTGCCTTCAAAAAAGTTTTCCCGAACGTCAAATTTGATGCGCTGATTGGCAGTCACCACCATCTGCCCTTTAAAGCGGGAAAAGAGCACAGCATACATACATAACGCACTACAACACGCCCACAATGGTTATCAAGATTGGATATGGTACGGTCATTTTCTTACTCATCACCCCATGTCGTTTTAACTAAGACCCTTCCTTGAAATATGTCAGTTCCTGAGCACTTTTCTACTCCATTGCACATGAGCAACGAGAATGGATACTTCACCGAGGCTGGAGTGGAAGTACAATTAGTGTGCTGCCCAGGAGGAACAGGCGAGGTAAGCTTAAATATAAAAAAGCATGCTCACCTTACCATACAGTGATATATTCCAGTAACTGACCCTTTTCTGAACTCGCAGATGACATCCAAACTCAAGGACGGTTCCATCAATTTGGCAGTTGCCTTGACAGAAGGCTTGACTGCTGGCATTGCCAATGGCCAAGACTGGTACAAAATTGTCGGTACATATGTCAGTGCACCCCTTTGTAAGTATCTCTCAATGCATAAAGGAAAGGGATTTACTACAAACTGACATGAAATCAAATTTTTGGGATACTTAACAGGCTGGGCACTCTCCGCTGGAACCAACTCCAAACATGATTCAATTGCTACACTCAACCATACCGACGTAGCTATCTCCCGCTTCGGCTCAGGATCCCATATCATGGCGTTTGTGCTTGCTGATCAACAGGGCTGGCTTGCTCCCAATGTAAAGGAAAACCCACCTTTCACATTCACAGCATTAAGTAACTTCAAAGCCATGCGCGACGCTGTCAATGCTGGCACTAGCGACTACTTCATGTGGGAAACCTTCACCACTAAGCCATACCATGATTCAGGTGAAATCAAGCGTATCGGACAAATCACGCCACCATGGCCTGCCTTCTGTTTCGCCGCCAGCACCAGTCTCCTTGAAGAGGACAGTGAGGGAGTCAAGAAGGCGTTGGCAGCCATCAACAAGGCTACCAAGTTGTTCATTGCTCAAAAAGATAAGGAATCAGTGGAGCATATCATGCGCATCCTGGATTATCAGGAAGTGGATGTTCGCGAGTGGTTTAAAACCGTTCGTTACCAAGATAACCTTCGAGATGTTTCCCGCAAAGCTTTTGATGTCACAGTAGAGACCCTCATCAAAGCTGGAGTGATTGAAAAGCCATTGTCTGCCGAAGAATTGGTTGACAGCGATATTGCGAACATCATTGCTTGAACGCAAAAAAACTGGAGCACATTCATTATATAGAAAGGGGAACCCGAAAAATTTCCCTCTTTGGCTTTTGAGAAAAATTATAAAATAAAAAAATATATATTTTTGAACCGCGTGGGACGTGTCAAGCAACAAACTTCTCATACCTCAATTCCTGGTTTACTCTTGCATGTCGACTTCTCCAGAGCTACGTGTAACAGCATTACAAGACTGTAATGTACCGCTCATGTCGCCGTTACCGGCGCCGAGTGGTCCTGCTACTGGGTCATTGACTCCCAAACGTCGAAAGTTGCCATTGAAAACTGTGGTCGATCCAACTGAAGCATCATGGAAGGACGATATCGAAAACCAGTACAATGCCTCGCATAACGTGATTTTTTCATCCACGAAGAAACAACCATTGTCGATGGGCACGCCTGTAGCAAGCAACTCTATCACCGGTCGTCGTGACATGCGCCGTCCTTCTCAAAGTCTCGTGGCGCGTCTAGGGGCTGCTGTATCCAGTCCTAATTTTGATATCAGTAGACATTCAATCATACCCGACCTCATGCCTTCAGCTCATCGTAACATGCCTTTAACGCCTAGGTCCGCAGCTCGTCGGGTCAGATTTTTGGACATGGAGGAGCAGTCGCCGCCTCAAGACGAATTCTTGCACGCCTTGTTCCCTGAGGAGTCAAGCACAATCAGTCACTCATCTGACGAGGAAGAAGTGAATAATGAAGAACAAGAAAATCCGTTTGAAGTGGTGAATGATGTGGATGATATCGTGAGCAACGATGTACAAAAACCGGAAAATACTGTAGTTAAAGAATCTCAACCTTTGGAAGAAACTCTGAGCGACATCTCGCGCGCACAAAATGCAAACAAGGATTCACATGAAAAACTCTTGTACGTTGATGTGTCTGACGACAATGTATCAGATGGTGAGAATACTTCTGACTTACCAGAAAATGCTAACGCTGCGAGTAAAGGTAAGAGTGTCAAACTATAAATGAGTGTGCATGATAAGTTGTCAATACTGATGTATACCATTGCACCAGACGAACACGAATACTCCAGCCGAGGTAATGTTCAACTGGAAACAGTAGAGCAGGAGGATCAAACACCTAAACAACAGGAAAATGAGCAAAGTAAGGAAAAACCAGTGGAGCCTGTTGAAGTGCTAGCCAGCATCACCGATACGACCCAGCACCAAGCACAATCGAGCTCAGACAGTGATAGCGATTCATCTTCCGGATCCAGCGATGATATGGAATCTGATCTTTTGGCATTGTTGAATGATCGGGAAACATTACTAGCTCGCCAAACAAAGGCCGCAGAGCAAGCTCTACCCGACCAGGGTCATTCTGAAAACACCTTGACAACTTCTTTGAAGATCACGTCCCCTAAAAAAGCTGTCAAAAAGGTCCTCCCTGGAAAGAAGCCAATCGGCCCGCTGAAAACACACTCACATAACCGCCCCGGGCCTCCCATGAAGGTTGGTTCTCACAACAAATCTAAATCTCCTCCAAAACCAACAAATCATTACCGGGCCCCTTATAGCCTTCCAAGCGCAACATGGGAAGTGAATGTTCGTCGTGGTGAAGAAAGCGGATCAAGTAAAGAAAATGCAGCTTGGGTAGGACATCAGCGCCATCGGAAATCGCTTTTACGTAAAGAGCGTAACTCATTGACTCAATGGATCGTTGAAGACGCGTCTGTGGACAGTCGAGAGCGCCGAAAGCTATCCACTAAACGAAAGAGAGAGCCATCCGTAGCTAGACAGTTACGGTGATACTTTCCCTTTTGCGTAGTCTAAAGTTTTGTTCGCAGCCCCATTGTACATGCATCCTATATACCCTACTTCATTCACTCAACGCGTCATTGTTACATTTTGCGTCTAAATCCATACGCGACAATCTCGCTTTAATAACCCAAATTTTTTGTTACTGTTCATTCACAATGTATTTACACAGCAGTATATAAAGTAAAGCTCAGCAGGAGAAGGAGGAGAAGGTTAAATTTACATTGAGAGGGAAGGGAGAGGAGACTTTTTGGATGGTGGGATGATAGTGCGTTATAAACGCCCAAGTGTGTATAAGATGGGAGGTATTACTCGATCTCGTCATCTAGCTCACCAGCCAGATCGTCCAAGAAATCGCTGTCGTTGGCTTCACCGTCGTTGTCTTGTCGCTGAGGCGTCGACGCCATGCTTGAATTAGCACTTTTCCCAGCCTGTGGACGTTTGAGCAAGCGGTCGTCGTCTGTAGCTGAATCCGTGCCGTTCAAATTAACCTGTTTGGATAGCTTGGATTTTCGTTGGCGCGAAGCTCTCTTTCGTTTGGCCAGTCGAGATCGTGGGGGGTCAATTGTATTTGTATCATCCTCTGAACTATCATTAGGCTCAGCATCGGAGCCTCGTTCACTGCGCTTTTTGCTATCCGATGAGCTGATGAAGTCAAAACAATTGAGGAAAACGTCAATATTCAAACACTGCATCAACAAAGCTGCATAGCATCACCTTGCTATCTAAAATCGTTCTACTTACCTTTGCATGCCTGCATCATCGTAGTCGTCCTCATCTTCATCAAAATCAGTACCACTCTCCAGAGCAAGCTCTGCGTCGACTTCTTGATCAGCTTCATTCCAATCGACATCTTTGTAGTGTTCAAAAACTTCTTCTTCCGAGACGCTCAGGCGATGAGTGCGACTATCTCTATTTAAAAAAGCATCGTCATCAAGTTCAAGTGGAGTCAATTCCGGATCGTCAATTTCATCTTCATCAACGCTGCCTCTATCACCAGCATTATTTGCATTAGCTAGTTCCGGTAGCAGGTAGCGAGATTCGTCCAGGCGCTCCCATTTGGAAGTGGAATCCAGAAGCCACTCAATGCGCACAATATGGATATGGGCATGTTTCCGTGCAGCATTCACTTTTTGTGTGCCAGCCTAAAGAAATACATAAATTGACATCTATAAGTCATCGTTGTCATAACCCAGTATGTATTTGCGCTAGAACTTACTTTGCCAGCAACAACATGCGTAACACGGCCAGTTAGTTCAGGCGTACATTGTGCACCAAAGGAAACTGCCAGCCGCCAAATATCAGACTGTTGCGGATCCTGACCAAGCGGAATAACACTTGAAAACAAGAGCACAGTGCCTTCAAGAATGTTGGCTTTCATGTTGGGTAGGAGGGAAGTTACATCGGGCATAATGCGATGCGAAGGTGATATTTTCATTGCCTTATCATAGTCTTCGTAAAACTTGCGATGTACCTCCTTAAGTATCTGCATTATTGTGAAAACGGGTTAGAATGGCACATGTGAGTACTAGCTATAGATCCCCAAATGTATCAATGCTCGCCTCCAAAATCTTGTCCAGCTCTTCATCATTATCAACCAGCACTGGCTGATTTTGCGATAATGACATCTCATTTTGTTTTTGTTGCAATGGCCGAGCATTCTGTTGCTGTTCAACCATGGCGTCCTGTTCTTGTTGTTGCTTTGCCAACGTCTCTGGGTCTACTTGATCCAGTTCTATGAGAGAGAAAGAAAACGGTCAGCTTAAATGCCCTTTTGCTCAACCCGATATTCATCAACTTACCCTCTGGTTCTTCGGTTGATTCTTTTCCATTACTAACAGCATCTTTAGGTTGAGGCTGATCATTAGGTGTTTCAGATTTTGGAATGGGCTCCTAAGATACATGATATTGGGTTAGAAAATGAAGAGTCAAGACCATAGCAGCGGTAGACACGTACCCTTTTCGGTAAAAACACCGAGTTGATATCACCAATGCCCACAAAGAAATCATCTACAAGGTGCGTTAGCTATGCGGAAATGCCCAACTTTTGAAATAGAAAAATCTCGTGCATGCACTCACATGGCTTCACTTTGATCAAATTAGGCGACCAGTTCCACACATCGGATCTGTCATCCATAACAACCACCATGGAGGTATCACAGGGAAACAGTCGCTGAATATTCTT
Source organism: Umbelopsis vinacea (assembly GCA_016758895.1). Classification (NCBI taxonomy): domain Eukaryota; kingdom Fungi; phylum Mucoromycota; class Umbelopsidomycetes; order Umbelopsidales; family Umbelopsidaceae; genus Umbelopsis; species Umbelopsis vinacea. The sequence continues at coordinate 77,350 of JAEPRA010000020.1, read as the reverse complement.
TTGTGTCAAACCTATAACAAAAATGGTTTCAATAAAAGGGGGGAGGGTCGGCTTCGGTAGACAAGAAGCAAGCCTTACTGCCACTTTCGTCCCTAGAAAGAATTCGTTCTCGAAAGATCGTTCTATCTGGATCAATTTTGTTGGCTACAGCCTCTGCGTAATTCCGCGTGCCCATGGTGTATATATGAAGCTCATATTGCTTCGTTACCTCCTTCAGGAACTCTTGTAACTTTGGTCTTAGCTTTATATAGTATACAAGAGGGCTGCCGGGAAGGACAAATTGCTTGATGTCCTTTAGTGGCAAGATGGAGTCAGACAAGATTGCTTAGAAGATGTTTACAGGAGATGAGCAACTCACTTTAGTGGCGGGGTGGTTTTTGCTGTTTTTGTCGTTCATCCATTCTCCAACCGTAGGGTCACAAGCAGCATGTATGATGGTTTGATCCAAATCAACAATAAGAGATAACCGTCGAGTCTCCAGTAGTCTCGCCGCATTCTCTTGTTCTAACCGTTCTGCTTCCTGCAGCAGGGCAAAAATGGAAGAGTGAAATGAGTATCCTTGCACAAACTGGGGGTTGAGAGCAACAAAAGCAACATACAGATCGATTCACCATCAGCCCATGGACATTATGTGACATATTGATATTGGCGCGTGACCCTTCTTCGGTATTTGAGTTCCCTCTACAAAACCTTGAGCATTAGTCTCGAAAGGCAAGGCGTGCGCATGGTCTTTTGTCAAAATAAATGATACGTACACATCTTGACCACATATCGCACACAAGCCGTTATATTGTACAGCATGAGAGCATGGCTCCTGATCCATTCTTATCGAAATGCGTGATCCGGTATGTTGCAATTAATTATAGTTGTCTATCAATGGATTGTCGGTTACCTCGCGTGTTACTTAGGGTTTGCCGCCTCAAACCGCATCAGATCATAAAAGTAGACTACCTTCTGTCAATTTCTGATAAAATTGTTGACGTTGTCGATGACCAGTATATCTTGACCAAACGCGACCTAGGGTAGAAAAAAGTCGATGAAACTGATTAGTAACTTGAACGGCTACCACATGCCAGAATAACGTGACGAGTAACAGATGGAAGTGGAGAAAAGCTCAGAGAGAAGATTATAAAATGCATCAAGAATTACCCAAGTTGGTAATTTAAGGTGCTAGCGGGTTTGGACAACCCTATTGCAAACAGATATCATCACAGCTTTCAATGAAACGCGAACAAATTCTCACCGAGGTATTTTACAAGTTGCAATTTAAAGGGCAAAGTTCACTAATCCTGATATTATGTGGTGTGCAAAGGCGTTCGCTGTCACGAGTCCTGCAAGAAAATTTTAAGCGAAAATAATGCTAAGCGGTCTTTATAAATTTTCTGGGGTGACTTTGGCAGGTAGCCCATGGTGACCGTGATATCAGTTTAAAGCGTTTGTACGTCATTTCAAACATGATTGATGGAAGTCCCTACGGTGAACGCGAAGTATTCTCACCTATTTCGAAGGTCTATGACCAACCGGCAATAAATAGAAAGGGGGTCCCAACGTCTATATCGCCATTGCAGAACTGTAGAAATATGTAAGTCAATGCTGATGGCGTACACCGTATTTTGCCAAATACTTTGCCCGGCAAACTTTGTAGGCTGAAATGAACTTGGTCTTGGCCTCATGGTAAGTTGAACATTCGCCTGAAGAACATTATGATGAACAATTATATGGAAAGCAAACAATATGGAAAGTTGAAGGTGAAAAAAAATGATCATGACTGATGATACAGGAGTATAATGGGATATTGGGTATCATCAATAGCGCTCGCAGTGACTTTCGAATATGGATTATTTTAGAAAAAGTTGTACGCTACTTACTGTTTGTTATTTTCGAATATAATGGAGATATCGCGCTAGCCATGGTATTTACTTTATCATAAGTGATGTTTTATCTTCACAAGATGAGAACAGTAACGGTTTTTTTAATTGAGCTTTAGTGCGTTCGCATATCGCAGTGTGGTTTTTAAATAAAGCGTACACATAATTCCACGTCGCTATTTATTGTTGATCAGTGTGATGAACATGTACTTCGGACGGTCGTGTAAAAGTGAGATAGTACTATTATACAATCCTGGTAAGTTTGATTGGGAGGGGAGCACACTTGCTATGAGACTATATACGATATACCGGTGAATTAAACCTATCAGCCTTTAACCAAAATCAAATTCACACTTACAGTCCATTATTACCAAAAAAAATTACAGCAAATGTGAATTTTTTTTTTTGTACCAAATATTCTTAAATAAACAGTGCAAGCACTTTATCCGAACGCCAGCTTGAATGCTTTTCAAAAAATGTAAAGGCACAGACCCTGAATGCACAAGTATGTGATGTCAGAGGAACGTTATGGGCGTAGCCACCAATCTCCCTCATTTCGATCTACATAGCCACCACTCAGCAACGTGGGAATTAGCATCCAGGTATGATGGCATCGGCTGCCAAACTTGCCGATCATCATGGAACGATTTTCATGCATCACGGCTCTGAAAGGAAAATGCAATAATGAGCATTATACATTGGTACGTCAGAATTTATTCACTGTGCCACTCTGCAAGTTTTGTTAGTTTGGAAAATTTTCTAACATGGCGGCGGCGAGGCGGGTTAAGCCATCCAACATGTGGTGTGTAAACAAATGTACTTTTTCGAACGAGATGGACGATGCTCTCTTTTCATACGTGGAAAGGAGCAGCAGCATCGGCTCCCCTGTGCATTCAACCCGCATGGCAGGCATCAAGAAAATAAAAATTCAATGTGGTACATTTGTACTCCGGACATATGTCCCGTTTGGCAACTGACAGAAAGGTTAGTTTATTGCTCAGCCATCAAATAATGGAACTACATTTAGCGATTGAACCGGCGAAATGACATTGGGGAAATCCTATTGCCGTTTCCAAATGCTGATTTTTTCCTTGCCAATGCGACTTGGATGACCCTTGCAGTCAGCCAAGTAAATATTTTCAAAAGAAGGTTCCAAGGCGGCTTTGTATCTACAACGCGAGCATCATGGGACCAATCCAACACGGTTACTAACTTTTTCTTTCCTTTCAAAGCCTACTCCCACCTACTACTTACGCATCTACAGTGACGGTAAACGGAGGACCGCCTTCGTGATCGTCTAGAGGAAAAATGAGGCATATCAAAGTGCCTCCGCTGGGAATGATCTCCGCCATTCTTTGACCCCATTTCGAGCGGAACGAAGGCGGAAAAGCACAGAAGAAGCTAGGTGAAACAGTGGGGGGAGTGACAATGATCAACCCAAAAGGCAAAGCAAAGAAATACAATAATAATAAATAATATGCTTACGTGTAATCGTAAATCAGGCTGAATTTCTCTGCAGGCACGTCAAACGTAAAAAAATCATCCAGCAGGAAAGTGACCGTTGTGCCCGGTACTTGCTTTTCTTTTTGCGACTGAGCAGGGTAGAGGAATTGTTTGAGACAGTGTATATGCCATGAGCGTGTCATTCGGGCCCATGCAGCTCCATTTCACTTCCTTTCGCGTGAGCGATTCCTTACCTTTAGACATTTGTCAATGCACGTTTCAGAAAGGTCCAAACCATAGACTTTGCGTTCTGGACTAGCCAATACATAACAATCATAACCTTGACCGCATCCTGGTACTAAAACATTGCCTGTGGTGGGAATTGACTGGGCTTGCTCTTCCAATAATTGAATAAGAGCTTGGCTGCTTGAACCATGGTCCCACGGGGTGTCTTTATCTTGCCACCTCTTTTCCCAATTCGTTGCTAAAACAGCAAGGTCAGTTACAAAAAGGCATGGGGGAAAGCAGGAGTGTACGTACGATCTTGAATGATTTGTTCAGACATACTGGGCAATTTCAGTGTGGAGCCGGGGGAAGGCCAAATAAAAAGAAACACGGTGACATCGTCACGTTAGATGTGGATACCCTCAAAAGGTACTGGAAAACCAGATGAGGAATGGATGACTCGGGGGGAACGGAAGGTAGCGTTCCGGCAAAGGAAAAGCCGACCAAATATTTTGCAAGAGACTCTGGCCTCGGGAATGGCACCGGTGGAGTCTACGAAATAGGATCTAGTATGTTTGCTGGTCTTTCGCTCGCTTGAAGGTTGCATTTCCCTTTTCACTCCGTCAAGCCTCTCTTTTTCCCTTTTCTTTTTCTTCTCTTTCTCACTTTTTTTGGTCATGATCCCAGATGCCTCGCCCACCAGAAAGAGACTCAAGGCATTAAGTGCGTGTAGTGAGTGTCGTCGTAAGAAAACAAAATGCAACAGTGAGAAACCGTGTCGAAGTTGTGAGAAAGCCAATGTACCATGCGAATACCCAACACCGCTTTCTGGCAGTAACGAAGATAAACGCAGCTCAACATCGTCTTCATCCAAAGCAGCTGTGGAAGCTATTGAAGATCGCTTAAGATCCATTGAAGTCATGTTGAATACACTTTTGAAAGGAGGCCAAGGGGTTGCAGATGTAGACAAAGATGCGTTGATTCAATTTTTGCAAAAGGAGACGTCTAGTTTGCGACCCAATCTTTTGAAAACTTACTCGCAATATGCGGCAAATTGGGATTCCAACCAAGTAACAACCTCCATGGATCGAACAAGCCCAACAAGTGTTGATTATGATATGGAAGGATCTGCTCAGCAGCAGCAGCCGCGACTACCGTCTATATCTGAACTAGACAAAGGCTGTTCTGATTCACAGACAGACGCTTCATCAAGGTCGCACATTTCTCGACCATTGTCGTACGAAGCTCCAATTCCAGATTCAGCTACAGAAGACCGCTTTCAGCTTCCTCACTTGTCGGTTCAAGAATATCTTTATGGGATCTATTTTGACTTGGTTCATCCTTTGTGCCCTGTTCTGGACCGATACCAGTTCTCTCAATCTACCTTGGCATTGCCTACGATCTTGGATGAAACGAATATCGACATGTGTCTTGATTTCATGCAGACCTATGCGGTCCTGTCCTGTGCGGCCGAGGTGGCACCAAGCTCTGTCCTTGTACCTACCATCGGCACATCGGAAATACCAGGCTCACAAATGGATCCTATAACGGCAGGTGGCTACTTTTTTGAGTGTGCTACAAAGTTGTTGGACCGTCACGAATCCGTTACTCACCCTACAGTAATCGCCACCTTGTGCTTACTTGTATTACACTATGGTCGTGGCGATACACGCCAGATTGACAAAACTTGTTCGTATGTCACGCGCTTGAATGATATGGCGATGCGTTTGTCTTTGCACATGACTCCTACCGAAAACAGCTCCACCTCTTTCCGACAGCGCTGTTTGTTTTGGACGGTTTTTGCGCATGATCGAATGGCTAATCTATTATATGGTCGCGCCATGTCCATAGAAGAAGAAAATATCTTTGTTGACTTGAGTGATGCGTCTGCCGAAGATTCGCCACCGGATATGCAGTTGTTTGTAGAGTATGTAAAATTGGCCAGAATGATGGGAAGAATTATGCGGCACAGTCACAACCCCTGGCAGTTATCGAACATTGACCGCGCACTTCATCATTGGTTGCGAGCTCTGCCGAAATCTCTATTATTATCATCAAATGATATATCACAAGTTCCCATTCCCGTACGAACAATGCATTTATTATTTCACATTAGTGTGTTAGCACTGCATAAACCACACCATGTTTTGGAGGCAAGAAAGCCATCGCCGGCAACCTCGTTATCGGCAAGTACAATTTTTGGAGCGTTGAATCTGAGTGATACATCACCACCACCCACTCGAACGCCATCTCCACCGTCGGCAGGACTAGGTAATATTCCGATTTCGACAATTCAAGCCATATTAGCCATTGGTGAAAGCTTTGCGGACCCTAGACAGCGCCACCTTATGAACACTCATAAGCTTCTGCACCACGCTTTAGTATGGTTAGCCAAGTCACAGTTGGACAAGTTACAACAGCATGAAAACGGAATTCGGACTGTGGACGGAGATCAATGGCTAACCAAATGTTTGGATATTTTGAAATTGGTAAATTTTCGACCGGATAGCGAGTTGGCTCGGTCGGTATGGGAAATCGAAAAGCAATGTCACACTTTGAGGCAAAAAGCTACCCGGCCCGAAGGCAAACGATCGTATGAAGCCATGGATAGCAGTCTTGATCATGACCAGCCACCAACGCGAACGCACAGTCCTGATGATCGAAAAAACATTGCCACCACCACTGTCAATACCACCCCAAAACTACTAGTGTCTCAGAGAATGCCACCCACCACCACCTTTAGTACAGTGATCAAGAGTGCTCTCAACAACGAAGAACCAAAAACATTTGATTTTGTACCTCTAATACCACGAAACGGCGAGCTTTGGGAGAACCGGCAGTCCATATCAAAGTTCATTCACTATTCAGCCGACTCCAATCATAAAACTTCAGAAGATGACCTTCTGCATGGTCACTATCCACGAGGGTCGCCACCACGTAGCATTTTCCAAACAACTTCCCCTGAGCATACTCTCAAATCGGTGACGTCAATGCCATCGCTTCATGAGAGTAACCGGTATTCACGAAATGTCCGGTCCTATTCCAGACCACCAAATAGTACGTCTACGCAACTGTGGGAACTTGCAGCAGCAGCAGCGGCGGCATCAGAAAGGTGAAAAGACTCAATGATCAAAAAGCAGTGCTTACAAACTTTTTCCCTTGTGAGTTGGGGAAAAGTCCGCTTCAGCCCAATTCACCAACTTTAGAACCATGAAAGCCTCGTATTATATTCAAAATTACATAAACTCAAACTATGTGTATATTTTTCAAAAAAATCAAAAACGTAAGAATGAACGTACGGTGAATACAGAATAACACAGCAGGGGTTCTGTTTTCTCATGGTATTGAATGGAAAGAAATTCATGCCCACTGTGAAGTGTGTCGAAACGCCAGTGACTGCTCCAAGCGAAATTTCAAAGCCAGCAGGCGAAAAACTTTGATCACATTGGTTGAGCTGATACCACTTGGGTTTGCCTCATATCGTACCTCTTGAATCTACATTTACATAATGGTTGACTATAGCCTCCCATCTCAATGCCAACTACTCGAGCAGAACTCTCAGCTTAAAGCTCTGATGACCATTATCAGAGCGAAAGACACCTCACGAGCCGATTTCATCTTTTATGCTGATAGAATCATTCGCTTATTGGTAGAAGAAGGTAACCATCAGGAATGTGGACGTGTTTTGCGGAATGGATACCTTTGTGCTGGTTATTGTTTTTTCTTTGCCGTCCGCTCCAGTGGCTGTTTTGACCCATTTTCCTCTGTTTTTGGGCGTATTGGGATCCCTCACGTGCGTGATACTAAATTTTCATTCTCGCGGGCGTAGGTTTGAACTATTTACCAGTTGTGGACAAAACCGTCAAAACTCCTACCGGGGCCGACTACAATGGTATTGATTTCAAAGGTCGTATTTGTGGAGTGTCAATCATGCGTGCTGGAGAAGCAATGGAGCAAGGTTTACGAGATTGCTGCCGTAGTGTTCGTATTGGCAAAATCTTGATTCAGCGAGACGAAGATACGCACCAGCCCAAGGTAACGCGCGCGTGTGGGAGTGAAGTGAGATGTTACCAATAGCGTATAGAGTTCTCACCCTGGTTCGATCAGTTGTATTATGCAAAGTTACCAAAGGACATTGAAAGCCGCTACGTTCTGTTGTTGGACCCTATGCTTGGTAGGTGGCTTGCGTGACCGATGCCTTTTTTTTTTTTTTGAGAAAAAGATTTTTTTCAATGGAATTCTAACGATGCATATTTGATCGGGTTGGTTCTCAGCAACGGGAGGATCAGCCATGCAGGCAGTGCAAGTTCTTCTTGATAATAATGTTCGCGAGGACCGCATCATCTTCCTCAACTTGATTTCTGCTCCAGAAGGTATTGATGCCTTTGTCAAGCGATACCCTCAAATTAAGATCATTACTGGAGAAATTGATGGTGGACTGGATGATAACAAATATATTGTCCCAGGCGTGGGAGATTTTGGCTGCAGGTAAGTCATGCTAAACACACTGGAGTTTAATGAAAGCACCTAAAGGTGCGGAACCAAATTGCGGATGGGTAATAACATGAAACTTGGATGAATATAGATATTTCGGTACGGATTAGGGCTTTCTCGTATAAATTGTTTGTTTTAGTGGGGGCCCTCCCCCTTGTCATGTAAAATCAGCGTTCTTTACATACTCTTTTTCTACTACTGGGAAATTTTATCCAAGCTCCCATTTTTTTTTGGCCTGTTCCAATCCTCTCTCATGTCATATTAAAAGACTACTTTCGGTAATCAGATGCTGGGTCCATAAACGTTCTCCGCGCTTTACACATTTAGACCTCTCCCCCCAGTCCTCATTTGAAAAATTGAGGTCATAAACGGAGTTCAAGTTGTTGAGAACTTCTTCAGCTTCGTGTGATGAGTTTGACAGGTGCGCTCCGACACATGGCATGAGAATTACCCACCCGTCCCTAGGTCCAAGCTGAGCTGAGTTCATGTTTCAAAATAGCTGGTAATAATAGAGACTCTATCCTATGATATTTTATTTGTCACACCCCCCCTCCCCTCTGTTTAGGCGGTGTATTTTGATCCCCGAATCCCAGGTACTGACAATGTAGTGGGTTCTGGCCGTACTACCGACACCTGGTGTCATCAAAAAGTGTGACGGATGCTGAGGCAGGAAGGTTGAATGGAGACGAGGGAGAAGAATGAAAGTATCAGGCTTCATTTCATTACACATTCACTGCTATGTAATCCCCATATTTGTAATTGTACAAATCCCGTTATATTGGTCCTAAAGTTTAGATGACACAGAGTCAGGATCTGCTTGCTTTTGCTTCCTTGCGATTATTTTTAGTGTTGGGCTGTCTAATGCAGCAGCAAGTCTTTACATGAACATAATGCCCCCCGTAATTTAATAGCCATTATTTTTAGTCCTTTAGCCCATTGAATATTGAATTACCATAACCATGAATAAACTACCATATTTGACACAAGGTTCAGAAATTTTCATATGAGTTACAAAAAAAAAAAAGAGAGAACGAACATGCAGGTCAAAAAGTTTTCTGCCAGCCTCGTTCGATGGTTGTGGGTATCGAGTGAGCAACTCCGCTGTAATTTTTTTTTTTACAGTATTACAGCAAGCAGGTGGCAATAAGTATATAGGATGACCTGATCGATAACTCTGTACATTTCTTTTTCTTCTTTTTTTTTCTTTCCTTCTTCTGGTCTGTGCTCGACTCCAGCTGCCTTCACTACAACGATATCAATTGATTGATCAAATTGTGGTGTATGACCAACAGCTCAGCGCAGCGGAATCCCAATGTAAGAAGGACAAGGAATCTTACAGCATGTAAGTTTGTGGCCATCGATGCGAAATGTTGGATTGGGGTCCGAGACAGCTGATGTTTTTGTCTATTTATTTGCTCAAGGCATGCGATGTCGCGAGCTCAAGAAAAAATGCGACAATGGGGCCCCTTCCTGCGCTCGCTGTCTCGATTTTGGCGCAAAATGCTTGTATCTGACCTACGAGCAATACCAGCGAGGTTTGGCCGATAGTATCAATGCATTGGGCAACGAACTAGAGCAATTTGAGTGCACGATCCAGGATTTGTTTGGCCAGTCACAAGACGATTCGGCCAGCATGGCGAGTAGCACTTCAAGCAGCGAAACCAGCCTTATGGATGAGTTGGAGACGGAACTAGTGGATCAAGAGGACGTGGAACTCTCACCGAACACTCGAAAATTCTACCAATATTTGATCATCAATCGAGTCAATCGCAGCAAACCCACCTCCCAGCCATCCTCTCCCACTTCACCTAGACCCGATGCTTCACCGTCGTCACCTTCATCGCCTTCTCCATCAGAACGTTCTCGTTTATTTGTTTCTGCAAAATCTGCTTCACCCTGGCAGATGCGCGTATACCATACAGGGCTGTCTATTCAAACCAACATAAACACTTTTAAGGACCTACATGACCTTTTCAAATCTCACCATCCCCATTTACCCTAGCATTTCACGACATGTCTCCTTCACACAAACACAAAAAAAAATGGAATACTCCCAGATATAGCCATTAAGAAGAAGAAAAACAATCCGATTTATCTAACCTGACCCAAATTTTCTAGAAAAGGGCATGCTGGGACCCGTTCATCTATTCTCTCATTGTACATTTGCTAAAACATTTAAATTATAATCCACTCCTGTATAAAATAAAATTTCTTAAAAAAAAAAACCAGTAGTTCTTCAACGTCGTGTGAGGCCATAACGCCATTGGTGGTTCTTAATAATGCTACTACTGCGCAAGGGGCGGGCAGTGAATGGTTGAGTCTGTGCTCTAGTTCGCGTCTCAGAAGAAAATAGTAAATAGAAAGACCGCCTCTCTAGGGAGTTTCTTCACCGAAACCTTAGAATGCACGGGGGAAAGGGAAAGGAGTTACAGTGCGAAACGTAGATTTTCCCTGCAATCAGATAATCACTTCGCCCGGGAAAAACACACACACAAACTGTGGCGTCGCGCTTCTCTCGTAATCCACTCTCAGACTGGAAAAATGCGTTCATGGGCGAAACATGCATGCAATTAGCCAAATTAGTGAAGGTCGGGTGTACAATAAAACATGGCCCTCGACTGCACTTCTTTCAAAAATCAATCTAAGGGGGAACGATGACGGTAGTCGGGCGCGTTCTTTCGGTCAACGGAGCGTCAATCGCTCTCACTGGAAAAGGAAAATAGAGAAAGAAAAAAAAAAAAAAACTCTGCCATTATGGTTTATTTGGGAACAAGTTGATATACGAACGACGTATAAGCCTCATCGACGTGTTATGAGTGCCTTCGCCATCGAGAGGGAGTAGCAGCCATGTGATCTTCGTCGATGGAAAGAATTTCATCATCTTCGACGCGGTACAAAGCCTTGCCTAGCCACTGATACAGGCTGCGAACTGCAAACTCGCCAACCGCCACACTCAATGTGATCCATCGAAGGCCCCACAGTGGTAACTCGGCCAAAAAGTTTTTCAATCGAAAAGCCGCTGTTCCCATTTCGGTGGCTTCAGCACGAAAGGCAAATAAATTAAAATGAATCCAAAAGATGCACACTAGCATACTAGTATAAATGAGGAGTCCAGTCTTGATGAGTTGCGCTCCACGAGTCAATCGTACACCGCCTTCTTCCGCTGTATCGCCCAAAATAATATCAAACATGTCGCCCAAGATCTTGTATGTAAACCACACATTATTAACGCTACCCAATAAGAAAAATCCAAGGTGGAAATGCTGCAGCTTGCACAAGATAAAATGCCAACATCGGTCGTCGGAGAAAGGAAATAGCATCCAATATACAATTGGGCTGGTGAATAACGCGTGTGATGTTACCTCAATCGATGAAGGGCTGCATACTGGAAACGGTGCATACAGTGGATAGGATTTGGGAGATAGGACGTCCGCCGCATTAATGTCGATGGGCTTGTCCCACAGCATGTTGGTCGAATTGTCGTATCTGTCTGTGAACCGAATCGACATGACTACAAGAGCTTTCATGATATATCCTGCTGGAATCAATATTAAGAATAGAACCAATGCTGTCATAACCACTGGTGTGACTGTCGAACGTGGAGGAAAAATGAGTCTTATGATGCATGCGTGCCCCCTCCCCACAAGGATAGGTTCTGCTTACATTTATGGTTGGCAAGGAAGGATACCCATCCCCTTGCTCGTATGTTGAGTTGACGCTTGCACAATGTGCAACGGTCGGCGTCTCGACCACGACCATGTCGAACCAAAGCCTTGCGCCACGATGTTAGGCAACTAGGGTGAACATATTTGCTTTGTATTAAAAAAAAAGTGGCGGAGGGTTAACTTTTAAGACGACGGTATTCAGCGGCGGGCAAAAAGGAGATTTTAAAGATGAAAAGCTTACATCGACCCTTTACAGCTACAAGGTGATATTAATAGTTCCTTGTCGTCATCTTCTGATAAACATATTCTACATTGGCGAGTAAATTCAGGAGAGTGTTTGTCATTTGGAGAATCGTCTGTCATGTTGCAATCATGCTTTGACTCAAAGATGATTGTGTACAGCGCCGGAAACTCAGACAGGCTATTTTTGATATATAAATTTGTCACATGAAAGCTGCTGGCGAGCGGATAAACATTTTAGTTCATATGGAGGCGGCAAAAAGGACAGAAAGAAAAAATAAAATAAAAGAAAGAAAGAAAGCAAAGTAGACAGTAAAGCCCTGTTGTTCAAGCTTTTACTTTTTTTAAAAAAATGTCTGCTATGGAGCTAACGACTGCACACACTTTGGGGCGAAAAAAAAGGAACTGGCCAACATTCACATGTTGTGTAGTGTAACAACACCCTGCTAAAACTGATTTTAAAGTTACTTATTTCTACGAGGAATCTACATTGAAAAGTCATGGCGATTTTTCCTTATCACAGCAGTAATTCGAGGTCACCATCCCATGGCGCAACCAGTTTCACTAACATCTTGTCATGGATATCATCAAAAATACTTGAATGTGGATCAGCCAAAGTGATCAGCCTTCTCCAAGGGCGCAGATTTTTGTACACCTGGTGAATATGTCCTTAGTATTTACGGGTTATATAGAGGATTTTAGAAAATAGATGAAATACCTTGATCATTCGCTTCAATAGTCGGTTTCTAGCCTTCTTGGCTGCGTCATCAGGTTCGCCGTCGTGCAAATGAATGGCATCAACTAGGTTAAGGTATTGTGTTACCGTTCTAGAAAAGTGATCCAGGGCGCTGGTCGCCAATTCCTAAGAGAGTAGTAAAGGTTTTGTTAGCCACCAAACCTCCGCCATTTGATGTAACACATTGACATTAGCGCACCTTGAAAGCCGGTTCATGATCTTCCACATAGTAAGAGACTTGTTCAATAGCATGCTTTGCGCTCTTCATTTGAGCTGCAGAGAATACGTCCAAGTTGGGTATCATATCTTTGATTTTCTTGCACACTGTCTTTTCAACCACCTTGTTCAATATGGTTGAATCCGGATCATCCATTGCATCATCTTCTTGCTCGTTAGCAACTCCATATTCGGATATAATGGTATGCCATCTCATGGTATCAAGATCAACTGGTCGCTAGAAAGAGTGGAAAGGATGGATATTAGTGTCGGATGAATTGTTGACTGTTTCATACAATTGACATCAACTTACAAGGAAAGGATTCCATGTAATTAGCTCAATGCGAATATAAAATTCAAAAGCTCCAGGTAAGCTGAGTCCACCATAAGCCTTTGTATAGTCATCATTAAATTCTGTTTTCCAACTTTCAAACTTGTTCTTCACAGAGAGGAGTGAAGAAAAGTCATCTTGGACATCCGCTATGATAGCATTAATCTTGTCTCGCTGTATCTCATCTGGGTGAAAAAAATTAGGTCATGAGTTTCAGTGAATTCCTATAACGCATGGACCAGAAAATGTCGTACCAAGCTCTTCCCGTTCTTCACGTGCGTACGATTGGTCCAACTCATCATCGGTAGACAAACCAGTGATATCGTCAGATGTCTCTCGTAATATGTGTCGAGATGTACGTTCTTCTCGCCTTCGTCGTTTAGCAGCCTCGCTATTACGCGAGCTTGAAGACCGACCAAACTCGTCTAGTTCCCCGTCATCTTCTGCGATCGTGAATGTAGCAGGCACGTCAGAGAATAGTTCAGCGTCATCTAAATCGTCTTGCCATCTTCGATTTTCCACTGCCTTGGTGCGTTGATTCATCAATCCATAAAACTGACTCTCCACCTTCTCAAGCTCTGGAAACTTGTACATGAAAGCAGGTTCAATACTCTTAATTTAACCCTATAAGAGTACCCATTACAACTTTGTTACTTACCTTGACATCCAGAAATTCGGCAAGGTCGTTAACAAATGCCTTGAGCTCTTGGAAATAATTGTATCGCTTGCCAGTACGTTCCAACTCACTCTCGGTAACGTCCCGAGTCGCTTTCAAGTTTTCAATATCTTTTAAGGTCTGTGTCAATTGTTTGTCATGGTTCTGCTTCGACTCCTCTAAATTACTAGACACGATGGAGAGGCGAGAGAGAACGTCCGACAAAGATGGTATCGCAGTTTGTTCAGGGACTGGAATGAGGGTTGATGAGAAACTCGTGTGAACCACTTTTATGTTAGGTACAATGTACTTACTTGGTGCAGGTCGGTAATTTCGGTTTATCTCGGATGATTCCGATTCATCAATCTTCTTAGTGCGAACACCTCCAAATTTAATCATTTCTTGTTCCCATCTGTCTAATTCATCTAGCTCAGAATCGTCTTCTTCTGCATCTTCAATCATCTCCCGCACACCGGCTTTTCGACTTGCTTCCTGCTGCTTTTGAGCTTTCTTTCCAAGTGCCAACTTGTCTCCTACGTATTTTTCATATTCTGTGTTCATACAAGTGAAAGGAAAATGGTAGATGTTAGCAGGTTAAATAAAAGTGGATATTGATCCATGAAGAAGGCCCAGCAAAAACTACAATGCAATGAAGGCCAACATTCAACTTACCATCCTCAGCATCATCATCTTCATCTTCTTCACGCACCAGTCTGGATTGATTCTCGGGTTCCTATTCAGGGATCAGTTAGTGAAACCTTGCGTTCCAAAATGCGGTGCTCTCAATCTAACTTACCCCTTCATCTAAAGCAATAAAGTCGTCGTCTTGAATTTTTATGCCTTGTCTCATAAGCTCTCTCCTCTTTTTGGCGGCATGAATGGCATTGGCGTCAGGAATGCTTGATCCGCTACTCAAGCTGGCACCTAGGGTCGAAGGAAATTTGGAAGCCACTAATAAGGCGTCATCATCTTGGGCTAGACCAGCATCCACCATTGCCTTTGGCGTTGACGGAGTACTGTTTCGAAGTTGCTGTAGCATCTCATTGGTATATGATGGTGTCAGATTGATTTGATTGATATCTTCTGGCGGTTCGAGGCTAGTGTAAAAATTGATGGAATGTGTCAGAGGAAGGCGTTTGACGGGTTTAAATTGATACTGAGTTCTGCTTACCTCGGTACATGCAAAGCCCTTTGACCTTCCAGCCGTTTGCTCGCGTTGCTTTTTTCAATTTTGAAGACTTCGCCTTCGCCTTCATCCTGTGGAATGTATTAGATCTCGTCTTGCAGATGTACATGTAAACGTAGAGAAACGAGCTATTTACCTCCTGGTTGAAACTCAAAGCCAGAGACTTCTTGGAAGACGGGGTCTTCTTCTTCTTCAAGGAAGTTCTCTTAACAACGGATTCCTCGATCTCTGCTGTGCCATTGCATAAGGCAATGGAGAGTTAGAAGGTGTTCCCTATAGATAATGGTTCATAAAAAAGCACAGTTCGAAATCTACCTTCAGGCTGCTCGTCTACGTCGTCTGTTTCGACTTTTCGCCGGATAGCTTTGCCTTTGCCGGCCTTTTTGAACATGTTGGTGGTAGACGAGGTTGGGTAACAGTCACGAGCGGTCGGATTTTTGAGTACGTGAATGGGTGGCGAGTGGCTTTTGACAGTTTTCAAAAAATAATTTACTGCAGGCCCGCCCTGTGGAGAAAATCAACATAATGAACACATTACGGGCGATACAACGAGTGGCTCCCGCATTGCGACAACCTCAAACTGCTACCTACTTAAACCCTGCCTTTGCACTGGGTATTCGTGGCTATGCTTCAAAACACAGAGTCACTGAGGGCAAACAAATTCTTGTTCGAGATTACGGTGTCATTGGTATGTGCAGCAGTAACCTACTCTCCACCTTCTCGGAAGCACTAACCACAAATCAAATTACCTTAGCAAACTATGTTCCACCAGAGACGACGCCTTCAGTCAGTGACTTTCACAAATGGCGACTTGTCAAGTGGAGAAACATGAGAAACAGCGTACAAAACATGCTAGGGTATGGCCATCCAAACATTGAAATCAGTTTAATCTTATTCAATTTATGATTATGGATTGACATGATGCTAATATATGGTTATTTGGTGTGGCTTTTTACAGAATTGGTCTTATCAAATACAAGTCATTGTATGAAAAGTGGAACTCTGGCAAATTTATGTCTGTTGCTGAGGAAACCTACAAGGATATGAACAGCGCTTTTGCAAGAGGCGATCGAAACCTTTTGGAAGAAGTTTGCTTGGATGCAATGTATTCGGTAAATGATTTGACAAAATGGATTATAAATTTGCCGTTTTTATTGACTGATGCAATCATCTCGCGATATTCCCTCTCCTCTCTCCTCGAAATAGAATTTAAAAAACCAGCTGAAAACCCGATCCAATGTCACTTGGGATTGGCAATACCACGGTGAAGTAGAGCCACCAAAGATTGTTTGTGTGCGTTGTATGGGCACCAGTGGATTCAGTAAAACAGGGTTTTCTGTTGGTCAGGTCACTGTTAGGATGCACACCAAACAGGTAACTTCCCCTGCTGCCATGTTTAAATATAACCTCAAACACTATGCACCTGGTTTTTTTTTTTTTTTTTCTCTTTACTAACTGAATTTTTCGACTTCAGTCGATGGCGGTGTATGATAAGAAGAACCGCCTTATTGCCGGTGACCCTCATAAAGTTCAAAACGTTCGAGAATACGTTGTCTTTCAACGGGCATTGACTGACCCTGAGGACGTTTGGAAAATTTATGGCAAAGTGGCTCCTACTGAGCAAAAATTTTAGACCTTTTAGGACTGGAGCCACCACCTCTTTTCCGCCCAGCGGGAAATCTCCGCCGATGATAGGAAACTCATCCCAGAATTTCCAGTAGGCTTTGTTTGGAAAACACACTCTCTCTCTCAAAATAAAAGCATATAAAAAAGTCTTTTTCTCTACGCTCTCCCCTTTTTTTTTTCAACTTGGTTCTTTGGTTTTTTTTTCTTTTCATTTAAACCTTTTCTCATGCGTCTTCCAGCTTGGCTTTGGATACATGTTGTCTTGTGTCTCACAGTCCCTGTACTGACCATGCCTGTGGATGAGGTCCAACACGGTTTAATCAAACGAGCCCCTACTACAAACGGGTCTGCTCCAGATGCCGTTATTAACCCAACATCAGCCAGGTAAGCAAAAATACATGGCTAAAAGGCAACTTTTTATTTTTCGTCGTCACTAAGTGTCTAAAGTCCAACATCAACGACCACTTCACGCGATTCGACTACCTCGTCTACTTCACCTCCTTCATCAACAACTCCACCACCTGCATCAACCACAACGACTCCTTCCTCACCTACATCAACACTTCCATCATCTACAACCACTGCATCATCATCATCCACAACCAATGCACCACCATCCACCACACCATCATCCACAACCAATCCACCGTCATCATCTAGTCCTACTACAGGTAAAGTGTCATTTTTTTTAATTGAGCACATGTACATTTTTTCTTTTTCTTTTTTGGGATTCTCTAACTCTATTTTCTTGACAGATCCAATTACCCCAACTTCAACCACCCCACCGCCAACAACCACTACTCCACCGCCAACGACAACTACCACATCATCCGTTGAATCATCATCACCTACAACTCCACCGCCTACAACAACAACCACTACCTCATCATATGATACAACGACATCTCAGCAGCCGACGACAACGACAACTATACCATCCACATCTGCACCACCCACCACTACCGCTCCTGTGCAACCAACCACGACCACAACGTAAGTCTAATCAAATTTTTGTCTGTGAAGCAATGATGACGAATATCTTGACAAACCTAATAGCTCTTCACAAACTACTCCGACTGCGGAACCTACAACCACCACAACCACAACCCTACCGACTTCTAGTCGTACACCAATCACGTCAGCAAAATTGACTTCCTATACTTCCGCAATCGGTACTGGAACGGATGTCACCGTCATAGTATCCACGGCCATGGTCACCATTATGCCCACAGATCCGTCCATGTTAAATTCTGCCACTACCTCATCCTCCAGCAATAATAATGCTGCTATCATTGGAGGAGTGGTGGGTGGCATTGGCGGTGCCTTACTTGTTGGTAAGCCCCCACGTTCCCTAAAACAGAACAAAAAATATTTGGTATTGACTTTCCCGGCGTTACTTATTTTAGGTGGTTTAGGCGTTTTCATGTACAAACGTCACAAGGCTCGCAAAGATTTCAACGAAACCTATTCACCCTACGATGACGATCAAGATATGTCACAGTATGGTGGTCCGGTTACGCAAAGACCCATGGGAGGTGCCGCTCAACTTGATAGCAGCGACGGCGGATCGTATGGCCAGTATCATGGTCCGCCGCCACCTTTAGGAAATGTAGCAGCACAGCCAGGCTACACGGATGGTCAAAACTCTGGCGCCTATGCGCAGTACTCCCAAGGTCAACCTCCTATGGGCAACGTGGTACAACACTTGCCAAGCGGAGACTTGGGTCAAAACTATGGCAACGGGGTACAACCTGGAGGCGATGTGGGACAAAACTATGGAAACGTAGCTCAACACTTACCTGGAGGCGATATGGGCCAAGGCTATGGTGGACAATATGGAACTCAGTACCCGTTCCTTGTGCCTGGCGGGGATTATCGACACAGCCTCAGTACGGGATCTCAAGAGAATGATACTCAATATATGGACTCCACTACTCGTGATTCCCAAAACTGGGGTTACTCACATTATCGCAGCCCGTCTGATGCGTCCTATGAAAGGGGCCATGTTCCTGATGAAGTTCCAACCGAAACTTTTGACAAGCCTGATCAGCGAGACTGAGCATGCCCCGAACCCTTCTAGGTTGTTTTTATTTTGCACCATTCATGTTAGAAATAGCTTTTTTTTATCATATGCCCCCTTTTCACCATGTTACATAATATATGATCTCACTATACGACGATTACATTAGTCTGTGTACTTTATAAAAAAGAAGAAAAAAAAAAAAAATACGGAACAAATGGCAGTGGTTCTCCTTGGTTTGTGGCGCATTCATTATCAAAAATTCAAGTGTTGTGAGCCGCATGAAATAGGCTTTGCCACCAAACACAGTACTGATCTGCTTAACCATTGAACACTTCACGCATGAAATCGGATTGTCGAGATCGTCTCTGCTGGCGGTTAAATCGAAGCATGGATAGCCAATCTGAACTACTTGACCCCCCACGATCACTGCGAATTTCTTCTTCGCCAGTACCTGGAAAGCCTTCCACTCCAAAACTAGCAGCATACGCACTTTCAGCATCCTCGTCGTCATTTTGTTGCCGTTGCCGACGTTTCTTTCGATAAAACAAGGTTCCAGTGATCAACATCGCTGCTCCCGCTGCAGCTCCTACGATGCCGCCGATCAAAGCCGCCGGCGGCCCCGAGTTATTGCCGTTGTCAACAGCTTGTAAATTCGCTACCAACGAAGGTGTAGTATATACTGTTGGTATAACCGTCGTTACCAATACCAGTTCTCCATCAGGCAAGGTTGAAGTCCGTGTAACCGGTATTTGGCTGGAGATAGTGACAAGCGCCGTACTAAAATGCGTAATAAATGATCCTGTAGGTTGTGTAGTTGTTTCGGATGTGATGCTGAGGCTTGTTGATGTGATGGTCGACCCTACTGGGTCGCTTGTAATGCTGTTGGGTGTGCTCACTGGCGGCGGTGAACTGGATGTTGTAATAGGTACGGAAGAGTCACTTGTCGTACTTTCAACGGGGGTGCTCGACGTGGGAACCAAGCTACTGGTCGTCGGTGGTGGTTCACTGCTACTGGTCGTAGGTGATGATTCACTGCTAGTGGTCGTAGGTGTTGATTCACTGCTAGTGTTCGTGGGTAGTGTTTCACTACTACTGGTGGTGGGGGGTGGATCACTGGTTATAATAACCGAGGTAGTCGTCTCCACTGTTGACATGGTGCTGGTTGGAGGAGAAGGTGTAGTCGTAGGGGTCTCGATAGCGCTCGTCGTGGTTATGACCGGACTGGTCACAGAATCCGTCGTGGTGGGACTAGACGTTGTATCTGTTGAAGTGGTTGTATCTAAAGTGGTGGGACTGGCCTAAAAGAAAAAAAAAAATGTGAATACGCGGGTGCGTGCTACACTGGAATATCTTCGCTTTGATAACGCCGCCTTTGTTTACAAAACTTGTTTATGGAACTTACTGGAGGAGATGACATGCCTGAACTGGAAGTGTCTGTGGCGGAGGTACCCGTGGTGGTAGTTGGAGGATCAGAAGAAGTTGCTGGGGTGGTGGAAGGCGGTGCTGTAGTTGTAGGTGGCGACGGAGTTTCGCTAGGGGTGGTTGATGATGTATTATCAGTAGTTGCCGAGCTCGCCGATGATGTATTTGTCTCTGTTGGAGATGTCGTTGTTTTTTCCTCGGTCGTGCTTGTCTGAATACTGCTGGTATCAGCTGTTGAGGTCGTCGCCTCGGTTGGTGAAGTAGAGGGAGCCAAGGTGGTGGTCGTCAACTCAGAGGAAGACGTAGTCGTGGTTGCAGACAGTGTGGTGGTTTGGCTCGGTAAATCGGTAGTAGGGTTGGACGATGACGTGATATCTGTAGGTGTGCGAGAAGCTGTTGTAGGGTCTGGCGTGGTATCTGTAGGTGTGCGAGAGGCTGTTGTAGTATCCGGTGTTGTCTCGGTAGGCGACTTGGTAGTATCGGCTGCAGTGCTAGAAGGAACTGCGGTAGTGGTTTCCTCTGCGGTAGTGGTTGGTTTCGGTGACAGGGTGGTGGCTTTTGTGGTAGGATCGGGTGAAGTGGGCTCGAGCTTTTGTGTGGTTGTGACAGGGTCAGGTTTAGTTGGAGTGTTTTCAGTAGAGTGTGCTACCGTCGTTGACATCCAATAATGATATATATATATAAAAAGTACAAATGTTCAATATGCCATGTTCAAGATATTCAAACTGAAAAAGATGGTTGGGGTTTATATACGCAAACAGTTCCTGCTCTATGGGGTTGTTTATCGACCTCATCTATTTTTCTATTGGATAAACTATTTGTTTTGGATGAAGGTAAGCTTCGTTACCCGCTCTATAGTGACGCATATTCTGCTACCATTTTTATCACCCTTCCATCAAACTCTACCTAAAAAGGTTCCATGGATGCTGACTATCTTGTCATATCAAGCGGGACATCTTTTAGGTTGGCTTGGCAGTAAAAATAAACATATTGTTTGTCAACTTACTCTTGAAATCTTTATTTGTGGTCTACGGCGCGATAGAGTGCAACCGCTAAAAATGCTGGTAAATTTTAACCCATACCAAAAGAAAGCTTCTAAAACGTTGGCTTTTTTTGCCCAAGCTAAATTTAACATTTGCAGGCGCCATGAAACAATGGTGCCTTTTATGCAAAAGGGACAGTTTCATGATTTTCCACTGTATGTTTCAAAAATCCTCAATGTTTAAAAAAAGCCAAAAATAATGCGATCTCAGTTGAGCGATGGCTGGGTGGCGGGCTGGCCTCACTTTTTTTCTCGATTTCACCCGTGACTGAGAAGTAAGGTGTCGACGTCATCAAAATGTTCAAGGTGCAGTGCGATAAATATGAAGTTTGTTAGCAAATCTGAATCGCTGGTATCCTGCATCCAATTTCCCCCCCACTCTGAAAACTATAATGGCTTCAAAGCTTGGTTTGCAGTTAGCTCAGAGATCTTTGGGTAATGCATTGCGCCTCACCTATCCCTTGACTCGACGCCATCACTAATATCTTTCTATTCTTTGTTTGCATAGCTGCTTCTGCACCAAAGAGTCTTGCACGTCAAACTTTGTCACTCCAAAACAGACAAATGTCAACTGATGTCACAAAGCAAAATGATGCTAAGGATGTCGCAATCGGCCAACCTAGCAACGGCGCAGGTTAGATTCCGTTTTTAAATATAGTTTCACCAACCAACAATCAGTTTTGAACGAAATGACTCAATTCTCTTTTACAACATGCAGAATACATCCTTTCAAATGTCGATAAGGTCGTCGCTTGGGCTCGTCAGGGCTCAATGTGGCCTATGACTTTCGGTTTGGCCTGCTGTGCCGTAGAAATGATGCACATCGCCGCTGCTCGATACGATCAGGATCGTTTGGGTATTGTTTTCCGTGCCTCTCCTCGACAGTCCGATGTCATGATTGTCGCCGGTACCCTTACCAACAAGATGGCTCCTGCCTTGAGAAAGGTTTACGATCAGGTAATGCTGAAATCAGTCGAATAGCTGGTTGTCTTGACATCCTTGCTTACTCTTTCTTTATTTTTCGCCTTGCTTAGATGCCTGAACCCCGTTGGGTTATTTCTATGGGAAGTTGCGCAAACGGTGGTGGTTACTACCATTACTCTTATAGTGTTGTTAGAGGATGTGACCGAATTGTTCCTGTCGATATTTACGTCCCTGGATGCCCTCCAACCGCTGAGGCCTTGTTGTACGGTGTTTTGCAATTGCAAAAGAAGATGAGAAGAGTGAGTTTGGTTGATGTTGAAATTTATTGAATGAAACCATTACTAAATTTTTCTTCAATCCCTTTAGACCAAGATTACTCAACTTTGGTACAGAAAGTAGACATAGTGTTTGACACATAGTATTTTAAAATTGTTACAAAAAAAAATCCGCAACTTGCTGTTTTATACTCCCCACTTATATCTCTGTTCTCGTTGATGGATGGTGTTGGTTCACGGAGGGGAATGATCAGTTGAATGAATTTTGAAGCTGTCACGACTGCGATCAAAGGAAGACGAGCGTCACAATTGAACCCGAATCGTTCAAACATATTGTTTTGTCTTTTGTCTCCGTCAGACCAGTAATTGTTTTATATTGTAACTTTATTTATTCTTCATCATGCATTGTTCAAAATCTGATCACGACTAGACCCAGCAAATGAAACCAACACTGAGCCCAGCCAAGCTGCGCTTTTACTTTGCTCGCCAGTCTGGCCTGATAATATTGAAAACTGATAAAGTTGACAAACCGCTATAGCGTTTGCATCACGATAAATCCATTATTAAACAATTCGTTTCACGAATAAAATCTTCAATTGGAACAGCGATCTTCCAGTTGACATCTCCTGCTCCAAGGAACATAATCGCAGGCTATAAAAATTCGTTTAGGTGTATTTCCGAGGGCTTGCAGAATTACCATTTCGACCAACACTATACCTTGAGTTCCGTGATAGCCTTTGACAGTATGATGGGGATCTTTTGGTTCATACCTGATTTTACCGAAACTCAGAAAGACGACATATTGTGCGTTTAAAGTTAGATATAAATATCTTACCCATTGGACAAACACCATTGTTGTCGTACCCAGTCAGTGCAAAAGAGTTCTAGGTCAACGCAAGTCATCAGTCTTGCCGTTGATCCCCTAACGCACTGTTCCATTCATTTTTACCTCTGCGCTTGTCAATCTAAAATTGTATTTCTTTTTTGATATGCTATTGTCGGTTAGCTCACGGACCTTGTCTATCATTTTGCTGGTATTGATGGACGTTATGTATTGCGTGATGACACAGTAGTATTTGGAATTACCGATATCTGTAATCACAAGACATTGGCCCAATGTTCTTAGTGCATTTTCTCATGATCACTGGCATAAGAGATAATGCAATTTACCTGTAAAATCGTTATGTTCACAACGCGTGTTTTCGAATACAACACTCTTACAGAGACTGGCCACGGATGTTTGTAGTTTGTAACTGAAGATTCGTGTCAATTTAGGTCCTGTTTAGAAATTTGCAAGTCCATTTAAAGCTTACGCTCGTCGATTCAATGACCATTCGTAGTAGTCTGGTTCAACCTCATAGTATCTGCATATATTAGCTAGCGTTGATGCCTGACATGCTTGGTAGACCTGATTCACTAAAATTAATGCTCCAACCAAATAGGGAGAATTCTCTTGCATACCAACATATCAGAGGGAAAGAATACCAACATGCTGTACAATTCTCGGCGCGTGTCCGGGAAGATTCTCAGATTTTGCCTTTTTTCGAAATCTCTTTTCTTGAACGTATTGCCATAGAGAATTTGCATACAGCTGATCCACGTCGTTAGTAATTGTCTGGAAGGGATCTGCGTGAGAATTCTGACAGCTTGACGTCGCGTGAACTGTGCCGATTTAAAGCCGTACCTGGATTGCGTCTTGCAAAGGTGGATCGAGATCGCCGACCAGCATTGGTTTATACTGGTGATATGTCAAGCCAACAAAGGATAGCGGACATTATTCAGAAAATATAAAATTTGGAAGTGACGGTCAAACATGAGAGAACCTCCTTTCATGCTCTTTATGACAACACAACCCTATAGCGTAGTCATAAAATGTATCTAAAAGCAAGCAAAGTCTAGGAAATGACATTATGAGAGAGTAAATCTCGCTAGTGCTACGTACTGTAATAAACGGCATTAGAGAAGCAACCGTGCAATGCTTTCCGTATCTGCAAACATCTAATCCTGTCGACCCCGCTTTCTATTAATTTTCATAATATCCTCGGCCAAGTCACCAAGGTCAATTCGCTCCTATTCTCTACTCAAGAATTTATGTTTGGATAACAGATGCGATAAGTTAGTATTACAAATTGCATTCCTGCAACTGTAATAATTCGGCAAGATATACGTTGTTCACGATGGCATCCTGATTGAATTCCACAATTCCATGTAAGTACTGATTTCGCATCGGTTAGCATTCACCGAATATGCATTTTGTTCCGTGAAATCAATAACTGCCGTCTGTTGTACAGATTGGCGCTTTGATAGACTCTTCACTATGATTTAGTTGTCAGTTTGTCACACACATTAAAATGTGCGACCTCAGCTAACTTATGTTGGAAAGCGCGATCGTCAAATTCATTTTAAAAAACCCCAAAAATCAAGCATGGATTTAATTCTGTATTAGACAATAAAATAAACACTTACTGTGTCAACATTTGAAGGTTTGAAAGAAGCACAACACTGTAGTATGATTGAAATAGAGGTTCGCCACATATGATTACCTGCAAACTAGGTCCATTTGACAGCTTTGTTGGGGAGGGGGGAAATAGGTGTTCCCAGGCATTAACAGCTTTTGCTAGATGCGAAGCAATGCGTATGAAAGATTTTTACATGAACTTGGTTGCATCATTAACGCGTGAAGTGAAGTCAGGGCTTTGAGCTATATATAACAGGTGTCAATTCTTTTAATCACCTATTGAATTTTCAATTTCCAATTCAAGTACCAAATGAAATTGACTGCTGCTTTAGCCGTTTCCACTCTAGCTGGGACCGTATACGGCGTTGCCGATCATTTATGGTATCATACAGACCTATCGAATGTCACTGAATTTTACAACGAAGTGAATGTCGTTCCTGGTGCCGAGCCAATAAGTACCTACTTTATGACCAATGGGTTTACAGGAGGCTACTTCGGCGTTCAGCACAATACAGAAGGAAAAACTGGCAAGACCGTTCTGTTTTCCGTCTGGGTAAGGCTTTTTTTTTTGGTATATTTTATGAATTCTATGTTGTATGACTTTTACTTATATGTCATGTTCCATTAGGATAATGATGATGGTACCAAAACGACCCAGCAATACTGCGGTAAAAGTTCACGCTGCTCTACCTTTGGAGGGGAAGGAACTGGACTGCATGCAAACTATGACTTCCAATGGACTGCTGGAGTAACCTATGCTGCTCTTACCCATGCCAAACCTCTCAACAATGGATACACTGACATCTCTGGCTATTTCCGACATGAGAACAAAGAATGGTACCACTTGGCCACCTATCGTCGTAAAACCAATTCTCCATATCTTAGTGGCCTTTACTCATTTGTGGAAAATCCCAGCTCCTACCTGATCAATGAAACCAGAAGAGCTAACTATGGAAATCAATGGGTCAGAAATTCTTCAAATAAGGCACAAGAGCTAACGGTTGCCGATCTGACTCATACTACATTGGTCGACAGTGATCGCTATGGCAGTGGTGCTAAAGGCACGTCATTCTACTTGTTCATTGATGGAACTACAAACGACATTCCATCCAAAACTACCATTACGAGAAAAGCTACTGGAGTTAAACCTGATTTTGATATGAAAGGAAGCAAAGGTAGTATCAAATCGACACAAAAATCACATTCCAAGAGAAAGACCACCTCAAAGCAAAAGAGCGGACGTAACTAAGGTGCTATGAAGGATCCAAGACAAAAAAGCTGACTCTCGAAGCACTTTAAAGTAGTAGCGTCTCTTGATGTGATAACGATGATATCTTGGCAGCTTTTTTTTTTGGTATTTCTTAGTTTTTTAAAGTCATTATTCGCTTTCCACCACGGTTTGATGTGGTTTAATACAGAGATACTTGGACTGTCGAACACAATACTCTTACAGAAACTGGATATCGATGTTTGTAGTTGGATGTTTGTAATTTGTTTCGTTTCCGAAATTGTTTTCTCTATTTGTTTGGGACACTAATTTTAGTGAATCAGATCTAAACTTCTCAGCCAAGTCACTGAGGTCGATTCGCTCCTATTCTATACTCAAGCAAATGATGTTTGGATAACAAATGTGAATAAGTTAGTATTATATGTTGCAGGAATTGTAACATGTAGTACTCTGGTAAGAAATACGTTGTTGACATCGATAGAAAATCCATAATTCCAGGTAAAAAATTGCTTTCACATCGGGCCGCATTCACCGAATATGCATTTTATTTTGTGAAACTCGCAATTGCCGTCTATTGTACATAGTTACGCTTTGATGGACTTTGCAAAATGGTTCAGTTGTCAGTTTGTCACACACATTTAAAATGTGCGACCTCAGCTAATTTGTGTAATAAACGCGATCGCCAAATTCATTAAAAAAAGCCCCCAGAAATCAAGCATGGATTTAATTCTGTGTCAACATTGAAAGGTCTGAAACAAGAACTACAATGTATCATGACTGAAGTAGAGGTTCGCCACATATGAATATCTGCAAACTACGTTCATTTGAACTTGTTTTGTCGAGGGGAAATAGGTGTTCCCAGGCATTAATAAATTTTGCTAGATGCGGAGCAATGCGAATGAAAGACTTTTCCATGAGTTTGGTAGCATCGTTAACGTGTGAAACAAAGTTAGGGCTTTGGGCTATATAACAAGTGTCAATTCTTTTAATCACCTATCCGAATTTCAGCTTCCAATTCAAGTGCAAAATGAAATTGACTGCTGCTCTAGCCCTCTCAATACTAGCTGAGACCGTATACGGCGTTGCCGATCATTTGTGGTATCATACAGACCTATCGAATGTCACTGAATTTTACAACGAAGTGAATGTCGTTCCTGGTGCCGAGCCAATAAGTACCTACTTTATGACCAATGGGTTTACAGGAGGCTACTTCGGCGTTCAGCACAATACAGAAGGAAAAACTGGCAAGACCGTTCTGTTTTCCGTCTGGGTAAGGCTTTTTTTGGTATATTTTATGAATTTATGTTGTATGACTTTTACTTATATGTCATGTTCCATTAGGATAATGATGATGGTACCAAAACGACCCAGCAATACTGCGGTAAAAGTTCACGCTGCTCTACCTTTGGAGGGGAAGGAACTGGACTGCATGCAAACTATGACTTCCAATGGACTGCTGGAGTAACCTATGCTGCTCTTATCCATGCCAAACCTCTCAACAATGGATACACTGACATCTCTGGCTATTTCCGACATGAGAACAAAGAATGGTACCACTTGGCCACCTACCGTCGTAAAACCGATTCTCCATATCTTAGCGGCCTTTACTCATTTGTGGAAAATCCCAGCTCCTACCTGATCAATGACACCAGAAGAGCTAACTATGGAAATCAATGGGTCAGAAATTCTGCAAATAAGGCACAGGAGCTAACGGTTGCCGATCTGACTCATACTACATTGGTCGACAGTGATCGCTATGGCAGTGGCGCTAAAGGCACGTCATTCTACTTGTTCATTGATGGACCTAAAAACGACATTCCATCCAAAACTACCATTACGAGAAAAGCTACTGGAGTTAAACCTGATTTTGATATGAAAGGAAGCAAAGGTAGTATCAAATCGACACAAAAATCACATTCCAAGAGAAAGACCACCTCAAAGCATAAGAGTGAACATAAAAAAAGTACTCATAAAAAATCCAAGACTACCACTACCAAGCACAAGAGTCAAAGTAAAAGAAAATCTACTCGTAAAACTAAACAATAGAACAAAGAATAAGCACCAGTACAGCAAAAAAAACCGACTCTCAGTAATAGAAGCACCTTAATGTAGCACCGTCTTTAGATGTGATAATGATGATGAATTGATTTTTTTTCGCTATTTTTTAGTTTGCTTGAAGTCGTTATTTGCTTTCCACTACGTTTTGTATTGCTTTAATACAGAGCTATTTGAGATGAAAGTGCCTGAATTCGAAGAACTTAAGTTTTCGGACACTGAATTATATTTTTTTTTGAATCGTGGCGGTAGCAACTTTCCTTTACTGGCTGTAAATCTGTTCGCCGCCTTGCAACACCATCTCTGCAAGATCCAACACTCATCACAAACGCCGATCGAAAGGGTTTGATATCTTTTCGAGACGATGGCAACAGCCTTTTCATCACCCCGAGATGAAATAGAATTAAACAACACTGATCCTTCTCCATCAACCAACTTCAAGTGCAATGTCTGTCAAAAGCCGGCGTCGTTTATGTGCTCATCTTGCGGGTTGAATGGTCCTAGGTACTGCTCAACCGAGTGTCAGACACAAGGATGGAGGGAAGGTCATTATAGGTTGTGCAAAGGAAATGAACAAGCAAGGGCAAACGCAAGGAGTAGGACGCCCAATACACAGGCCGACAATACGGCCGACGTAGCGGCGACCGACGACGGCGACGATACCTCGCTATCTAGAGTGCAGACGAGGAATTCTGGAATCTCAAGATTTGGTGCGGCACAAATCATTAATTCTAGACGTAAGAGGCTCAACCATCTGTACCGTTGTTTTTTTTTTTTTTTTACCTTGAATTGAAACTGATAATGCTGTCGCTTTTAGAACGCCAAGCATCACAGACAGCAGCCAATAATCAGGACGGCAATATACCAATGGTAGAGCTACAGGCTGGAGAGACAGCTACGGATGCTCAGATAGATGAAGAGGAGTATGCTGACGAGCTGCGATTCTACATCCGTCAAATTTATCTGGTTATTCAGCCAGTAGTTATTTGCATCATCCTAAGTATCTTTTGGGTGAAAGTCTCATTCAGTGGTACCAGCGATTACGCCCCGGTTAGACCGTCCTATTCCATTGGTAGTTCTTCTGCGGCCGTTACGACAGGCACTAGTTCTACATCCAGTGTTGTCAGCTCACTTACAACTGCTCTGGTCATCGTTGGGCAAATTGTTGTTGTAACTATTGCCATTGTATTTTTCTTCCGGAAAGGATGGATCAAGGTGGGTAAAAAATTAATATCAGATCACTGTGAGCCATTACTGACATTGATATTCAACAGGTGCTAATTGGCTTCTTTATGATCGTTGTTTTGGGATTGCTAGGTTTTATGACCTATCTACTTCTCTTGTAAGTAATATGCTTTGAGATCTGATTGGAGCATTTGTGGCTGTCTAACGGGATTGTGCCGTTAGAAATTTGATACAAGTTTTCTTCATTCCACTGGATTATATTACCATGGTATTTGCTTTATGGAACTTTGCTGTCGTCGGATTGATCTCCATTTTTTGGAAAGGTCCCTTGTGGTTGCAACAAGCTTACCTAACCATCATGAGTTCATTAATGGTACTTATTATGTGAATCTTTTATCTGATATCGATATCGCAAAATGACCCTTGTACACTCACTATAGGCATTTTCTCTAACCGGCTTGGAGGAGTGGACAACTTGGATGTTGCTCGGGCTGTTGGCTATCTGGGGTATGTTTTGATTATAGAGGGAGAGTTAAACTATATTTTTACAGCATATGCTGACGTTACATTTCTCTTCATCAGATCTGATAGCGGTATTATGTCCCTTTGGGCCGTTGCGATTGCTCATTGAAAGTTCGCGAACTCAGCAACGTGAGGTGCCAGCATTATTGTATTCTGTTAATGCTGTCTGGTTTATGGCCTCCATGGACGATCACTTCCGAATCTCGAAATCGTTTCTTCCTCAGAATGGGCATATGATCGGTACAAATTGGATATTTGGTGGTTCAAGTCGAAATAGCTCGGCATCAAATTTACATGAGCTGCAAGGGCAAGGAAATCGATCAAACACACCTGAACCAGTAACAGACACTAGCACCAGCACTCACTTTGGCCAAGCTCGTTCTGATTCTCCTGAGCCTTTGAAGGAAGCACATACGATTCATAATTGGAGGCACAGCACAGGGCCACAAGGTGCAATCATCCGCGGCCCTCAAGATGGAAATGGCTTCACTCGTCTCCGTGGAGATAGTGTTAATACCATTGAAATAGATTCGACGAATCATCATTTGGAAACAAACTCAACAGCAACTTTAGACAACGGCACCCCAATTGCTCAAATGAGTGACAATGATGAAACACCACCAGATGAAGAAGACGGTAAGCTTTAAGAAAGCTGTCTGCGAATGAATTGCTGGATGTCAGATATTTACATTATTCTGCTTATAGCCGAACGTAGTGGCCTTAAGTTAGGTCTTGGAGACTTTGTTTTTTATAGTGTACTCATTGCAAGAGCGGCAATGTATGACTGGATCACCACAGTGTGTTGTACAATTGCTGTTCTCATGGGTCTGACAGCTACGATCTTCCTACTGGTACTATGGAAAAAGGCATTACCAGCACTGCCCATATCCATTGCCCTCGGTGTCATGTTTTACTTTGTTGCCAAGGCTGTCCTTGTACCCTATGTTGGAGCTTTGTGCGTCCTAGGCATGGTTGCTGTATAGATAATATTTTGTGATTTACATTGTTTTGTTTTGATACCCTTTGTAATCCTATTACTGCATACATTCATTAATATTTCATCCTCCCCCATTGACATGGGCATACAAGTCATGTACAATTTAAATTGATCTTTTTGGTTTTTTATTATCATTATTTGAAGTCGTTCACACCCGCATCTTTATAAAATTTGTACAATGCAGCGATTTCGCCGGTGTAGACTTCTTTATCGTCATCGTCTTTTGGAACAGGCGTTTCTAGTACCATTGGGATTCCATTTGTTCTGGGGTCGCGTATAATCGACTTGAAAGCATCCAAACCGATAAATCCTTTACCCAAGTTTTCGTGTCGATCTCTGTGAGATCCTATGCCAGTTTTTGAATCATTCAAATGCATTCCTCTCAAATACTTCAATCCAATCGTGGTATCAAACTCCTTGATAGCCTGGTTCCATGCATCAGGAGTTCGAATATCATATCCTGCTGCAAACATATGACATGTATCCAGACATACTCCTACTCGCGTTTTGTCTTTCACCTGATCGATGATGTTCTTCAGGTGTGCATAATCTCCGCCGATAGCTTTGCCGCCTCCAGCCATGATCTCCAAGACACAGACCACCTCGGGAACTTCATTATGAACTTTGTTGATGGACCTGGCAATGGAAGTACAACCCTCTTCAACAGAACAATTCCCCGTAGTACTTCCTGGGTGAAAGTTGTACAACTTGAGACCGAGTGCGTGCGTACGTTGTATTTCGTCTAAAAAGCCTGTATAGGATTTAGCACGCTTTTCTGAGTCCGGGTTGGCCAGGTTGACCAGGTAACTGCCGTGTACAAGAATATGATCCGAGGAATAGCCATGCTTTTGGCATTCATGTATAAATCTTTCTTGTACATCTGATGGAGTTGGCGGGCATTCCCATCGGCGCTGTGAGCGCACAAAGATTTGAAAGGCGTTCGCTCCAATAACCCGAGCATTGAGGACTGCCTTGTCTATTCCGCCAGCAGTTGAAACATGCGCACCTATCCACTTGGCAGCACCAAGCACACGAGGGGCAAATAGCATATCTTCCTCTATAGTTTTTTTTTCTTTCCTACGGCGTTTCGGAGGTTGCTCGTTGTGTTGGTCTGTACGGTCGTCCTCGGCTGCGTCTTGCGTTGCATTACCCTTCCGCTTCACAAGTTTCTTGCCAGATGTAGCT
This sequence comes from Umbelopsis vinacea, assembly GCA_016758895.1. Taxonomy (NCBI): domain Eukaryota; kingdom Fungi; phylum Mucoromycota; class Umbelopsidomycetes; order Umbelopsidales; family Umbelopsidaceae; genus Umbelopsis; species Umbelopsis vinacea. Next base: position 45,349 of record JAEPRA010000020.1, on the reverse strand, counting down.
GCCGCCGCTTTGCTTACCACAGCAGTAATTTCCTTATGCTGCTTTTTTTTATTGCTTGGTCCCTTTTTTAGACTCACTTTATTGATATATAATAGAAGAAGGCCCTTTTTAAATTTAGTTGCGGATAAAGACGACGCAGGGTTTGCGATTGGGGAATGGCGCCCGAACACTTAGTAATGACAGTCACAGATTCGGAAATCACGTACCGAATTCACCATTCAAGGAAATTTGCATAATTGGTTTTGACTCAACACTCTTCATGGTAGTCCACACAACATTATTTTCTTTAATTAAACGTTTATGAGCTTCACCTTGCCAATGTCAGCGGTCGAAGTCTGATATGTACTCTAAGTCCGATTATTACATCGAGAATTTTATGCATTAATTAAACATCAATGAATCGTTGTTCTTTTTCTCATCGTCTAATTTCTAACTGTATCGACGTCTCCGACTCAGTACTATACAGGTAGTAGAGAGGCGCCCCGGACAAGGTGTTTTTCTACTAGGATCTGCCTGATACTATTGAAGGTTCCTCCCAAACCTGAATATACAAGTGCACCATTGAAAGGATTGATGAAGAAGGACACATTATTTAAGTGGCACGATGAGGAGCAAGAAGCTTTTGAAGCCATCCAAGGAAGCAAATCCTTCCCCTCCTCTGCTTATTATTGTTTCGCAATCCCCTTAATAAAGCCGTCTGTATGTAAAATCTCCATTTTCTTATAGCAACATTCAGCTTTATAGCGCGCTCCTAGATGAGGCCTCCAAATATCCATTGGTGTCATAGCACATTTCTCCAAATGATAAAAAGGAAAATAAGCGTACAGAACTTTGGCAATCTGTTCTCTTCATTTTTTAATAGTCTTGTTTTTTCGTAGCTTCTTGTTTCCTTTCATGTACGCAATTTTATCATGAATTTCCCCACAGCAATGACAGAATTGTGTGACCTCAGCTGGTCCTTGTGTTGTATTTTGCGGGGTATATGCTAGAAATACTGGGGCCCAACAACTCTACCTGCAATTTCTATATATTACAGATACTGTCGCATTGAGAAAAATGGATATAGAAAGAAACCAACCAATAAGATAGTGGCTTGCGAATTTGCTACTTGCTTTCATGACTACCATTTGATGAACTAAACATCAAACTTACAAGTGCGCTGGAAATGTTTCTGACCACGTGGGGACGGGAAGCTTTCAATTTTCAGCTGTAAATTGAGGATGCAGCATCGGATAATGAGATTGACTGTGAGAATTAGCGGAACCCCGCGGAAAGCACCACCTGCCCTTCTCCAAGGTTGTACATTTAAATAACCCGCCTAATTATGCAAGCTGGAAATCGTACAACTCTCTTTAGACCTAACTAAGTGTAGCCAAGCACTGGGAAATACTATTTGCATAAAAGATTGAAACTCTTGGCCCACTGTTGCAGTCATCGCATTTATTTTGCAATGAAGTCAGTCTTATATCTTGCTGCTAGCAGCCTTTTGCTGCTGTTTTCAGACGCTGCTCTGGTACAAAAACGAGCTCCTACTCCGTTGGCCACTACTACTGCTGATTGGAAATCTCGTACTATCTATCAGCTGTTGACTGACAGGTTTGCAAAAACCGATGGCTCTACAGATGCGTGCAGCAATCTATCTGGCTATTGCGGAGGAACGTATCAAGGCATCATCAACCACTTGGATTACATAGCTGGTATGGGTTTCGACGCTATTTGGATCTCTCCCATTCCCCAGAATTCTGACAAAGGCTATCATGGATACTGGGCCACTGACTTTGGTAGTTTAAATCCAAATTTTGGAACATCGCAAGATTTAAAGGATTTGGTGAACGCTGCACATGACAAAAATATCTTGGTCATGCTTGATGTGGTAGCAAATCACGCTGGTATACCGTCATCCAGTGGTGACTATACTGGATATACATTTAGTTCTGCAAGCCAATATCACGCAAGCTGCGACATTGATTACAACAACCAAACATCCGTAGAGCAATGTTGGATCTCCGGCTTGCCTGATATTGATACAGAAGACAGCAATATCGTGAACACTCTTTATAACGTAGTAGGCAACTGGATTTCCACATATGGTTTCGACGGTCTTCGCATTGACACGTTTAAACATGTTCGTAAAGATTTCTGGCCAGGATATATTTCTTCTGCAAATGTCTTTGCAACCGGCGAAGTCCTGTCAGGTGATGCCAGCTATGTTGGACCATATCAAGACTATGCTCCATCACTTATCAATTATCCTCTATACTATCCTATCAACAATGCATTTGCATTCAAGAAGGCAATGTCAGCGTTGGCCAATCAAATAACCACAAACCAAAACAACTTCAAGGATATAAGTGTCCTAACTACATTTGTTGACAATCACGATAACGTGAGGTTTTTGAGTCAAACCTCTGATACGTCGCTGTTTAAGAATGCCCTAGCCTTTATTATAATGACAGAAGGTATCCCAGTGTATTATTATGGATCTGAACAAGGCTTCACTGGTGGATCCGATCCTGCTAATCGAGAAGCGCTTTGGACTTCATCGTACGATACCACCAGCGATCTTTACAAGTTCACTGCGAAGCTAATCAAAGATGGTCGTAAGAAAGCAAACGGTACAGTAGTTGCTGACGTGGATGTTCAAGATAGTATATATGCATTCACTCGTGGAAGCGCTCTTGTGATTCTTAATAATCAGGGCAACAGTGCAACAAACTCTATTTCTGTCAAAGTAGGTGCTGGTATATCTGATGGATCAAAACTAACAGACATATTCACCAACACTACCGTAACTGTATCGGGAGGAACAATCACATACCAACTTCAGAACGGATTACCGTCAATATTTATGTAGCAGCTCGTAAAGAACAGCTTAAATTAAATTACAAAATGTCATGGTGTAAGATGCCATAATTTTTATGATTTAAATCAATGATGTGTGTAAACATGTGACTTCGTTAATGTTACTTTATGCTGCTTGCTGAAAGGATGGGAGGAGCTACTCGTAAACACTATGTCTAACAGACAGGAACCTAGGTTTCCAGCAGCTAATGGAAAGGGAGTTTCGGGAATCCGACCTTACTATGCGCCCGGTCTATCCCAAGCAAACTACACAACCCTGTCTGCGCCGTCATTACCAACATTTCCTGTAAATTCAACTTACCTAACTGATGATCTGGATGACCTGGACTTGATTGATTCTCGAGCCGCTGCCAGAGAACTTATCAACTTCGTAGCTTTGAAATTCCTTACAACTGCTGTCAATTCACCTTTTGAAGTTGCCAACACTTTATTGCAAGTTCAATATTTGCCTACAGACCAGGACAACCGTTTGTTCAACGCGCACTTGCAAAGTACAGAAGACGAGACCAACTCTGACTATGCGGAAGAAGAAAACGATGACGAAGATGATGAAGAGGAAGATGATGAAGATATTTATGGAACAGGCTCAGGCAGTCGCTCGCGTCGACGACATTCTAGCGATGAGCCCTATCAACAGCCCACTTTGGATCCAAGTGACCCGATGTTCAAGCGACATGTACCTGTTGATGAGAGCGGATATATCGTGCGGCCAAGTGTATATGACGAAGGTACAAGACCACAACACCAATTGCCACCAATTGAAGGTGGTGTTTGGAAGACCATTAAATTGCTCTTGAACAAGGAAGGAGAAGGATGGAAATCATTGTTCAAGGGACAATACACCAATTGGCTTTATGAGGTCTCACATCTCTTTCTGCAGCCAACGCTTGAAGGAACCCTGAATGATGCTTTTGGTCTGTATGACGATACGATACCCTTGGTTCACCTTGATCATGCCGGTCCAAACGTCGCGACTATTGTTTTTAGTCATTTGATTATCGGCGTACTACTTAGTCCCTTGGAACTGGTGAAGACCAGGTTAGTTCAATATCAGGATTACTGAGAATGTTTTAAACCAGTTTATTTTGCTAACCAAGTGGAACAGAATGATCGTCCAATCCGCGTCTCCTTTGCAGAGGAAATACAAAGGACCGTTACACGCACTTCGCACCATCATGGCGGAAGAAGGTGGTTTGAAGGGACTGTATATGTCACATAATCTCGTACCTACCATGCTATACCACTCCCTCATTCCATTAATCTCCAATACTGGTCCGTTAATTATTGATCGCGTTTTCCGCGTCTCAGCTGTCGATTCACCATTTTTGTATGGATTGGCTCAACTTGGTCTCGATACTTTGGAGCTGATTATCACGTTGCCACTCGAAACTATTCGGAAACGTATGCAATGTCAGATAAGATCAAGAGTACCTGGAAAGCGCTTTGAAAGTGTCGTTCCTCTACGACCGGTTCCTTATGCAGGCGTTGGAGATGCCATTTACAAGATAATGAAGGAGGAAGGCGGTAAACCTGCAACACGCAAGAACCGCAAAACTTCCAGCCGAGGTATCCAGTACACCGGCTTAGGGCTTCGTGGACTTTATCAAGGATTTGGAATGCAATGCACAACCAATATTGTGTTCTTTGTGTTCCATGCTATCAACGGCATCGAAGGTAATTTTTATTGATGTTGTCATTGTTTTGTTTGTAAGCCCGCAAGAAACATGCACTGACCAATACTTCTAGCCGACGACTTTGAAGATTTCTGAACGAAGGCATACAGAAGACATACTTCGACAACCAATAGATGTAATCTTTTTTTTTTTATCCTCTTTTTCTCTTATACATAAATCTACACGCCTTATCCTACTTACCACCGTCTTTTGTTATCACGTCAACGTGAAGTCATGAACGCATTTTTCTTTGTGGCTTGCCATTTTGTTCTTTCACTTTTATAACCTTTATCCTTTTGATCCGTTCTTTAACCCCTTAACCAGTAACAAATTTGCCTCGAAGGCTCCTCTATCGTAGACCATGCACTACACTCTACCAAAGCTATTGTTTATAGCTTTGTTCACTATGCAAGGGTCTGCCATTCCATACCTCGCCATCTTTTATGACCAAGCTTTACATCTCTCCTCTAATCAAATTGGAATATTGTTAGCCATTGCGCCATTCATTCAATCTGTGGCATGCCCTGTTTGGACCTTGGTAGCTGATAGGTGGCCAAAGTGGCACGGTACACTTATGGCGGTGTTGGCTTTGATTGGCGGCTCCGCTATCGTATCGATGTCTTTATTACCAGCTCTGTTGATCGATAAGGAAGACCTTACAATGCCCTTTACGTGTATCTTGGCTCTGCTGTTTGCATTTTTTGGCTCTCCACTAATGGCGTTGGTGGATAGTGCTGTGTTAAAAATCCTGGGAAATCACAAAATTCTCTATGGTAAGTCAGGGCTACGGCAACACAGGGGGTGGGGTTTCCCAAACTTAACCGGCTAAATTGGTTTTCCGATTTCTTTATCCATAGGTGAACAGCGATTATGGGGTTCCATATCGAATGGTCTAAGCATTTTGGCCGTCGGACTGTTGATATCAGCTACTGGGAATAACCTCAATGTTGCATTTTACGTCTTTGCTGCTGGTAGTGTGCTCTTCATTGTTTTGTCACTATTTGCCAAAGTAGAAGCCAATGACGACAGCTTGCTCGAGGATGATCTTGATGAAGATACTAGACCGCTTTTGAAAAATAATCTTGCTCCAAACTATGTCTGGCCACCGGATCAGCCTGCCGATTCTGAGGATGACGATGTGCAATCCTCTATTGTTGCTCATAATCAAGGACATCTTGTTGATAGACGGGACAGTCGTATTAGTTTTGCTAATACTGTGCTTTCGGATGAGCACGGACATAGAAATAGTTTGAGGCTTCATCGCACTGCTACTTCGATCGCTCGGGACGTTCATCTAGAGGCTAGTGAGCTGCTGGAATCACTTGATCGTATTCCTTCCCTTGGGCTCGCTCTTTCACATATCCCATCAATGGAATCATCTCTAGCCTTCCTTATACCCCATCCTGACGAAGACAATGTAGCTCCTCCTCCAAGCTCGCTAAAATCTAGAAAGGTTATCACATTCCTTCTGTGTATGTTGATTTTCGGCATCTCGTTCTCTATGATCAACCAATTCCTATTTCTCTACCTTCGTAACGACCTTGGTGTGGATTCTTCCATTTTGGGTTGGACTGGACCTGTGGGAGGTATAACGGAAGTTCTGACTTTTTGGGTATCGAAGCAGGTAATGTCGCATATTCATGAACAATGTCATGCGTACAAATACTGATTTTAAGTACGCTTTTTAAAACTATATTTCAGCTTTTCGATCGGTTTGGAGTGACGGTTTTGATGGTGTCTGCTCATTGTATTACTATCGTACGATCCTCCCTCTACACACTTTTAGTACCGGGCGCACCGATGACAAGCGCATTTGCTCTAGCGTTACAAACACTCAATGGAATAGCTTTTGCAACTATTTGGTCAACAGCTGTTAGTGAAGTGGACTCATTTTTCCCTCCTGAGCAGCGGGCAATCGCACAAGGTACCCTCGCTGCTCTACATATGGGAGCAGGATTTGGAATTGGCTGCGTCGTTGGAGGAATAATATATGAATCTCTGGGTGCTCATGCTTTGTACCATGCTGCATCTTTGCTCACAGGAGTCAGTCTTGTAATATTTTTGATTGGAAGAATCAAACGTTCATAGATTGTTTCCCCTTTACGCAAAATAAAAATTTGTTAAAGCTCCATTTCCTCAATTTTTTATCACCATACCTACCGCTCACCATATGAGTGAATCAGTCATCAGAGTTGTTAACCTTCACACCACATAGCCAAAAACGTAGAGTCGGCCCCAAAAAGAGCTATTGTGACATTGGTGGCCAATACTGTTTGCATAATTGGTTGTTCTACGCGGATGTACTGCGTGTGGGTATATCAAATGGCTTAGAGTAGCCTGTGGTACAGATTCATATGGAAAGAATTTCAATCAGTCGTTTCATAACGCTAAATTTTTTGAAAGGGATGATCTGTGTGCAACAACTTCAAAACTTCTTGTACGGCTATCTACAACTCAATCTACAACTGAAACTCGGTGCTATTGTGCTCTTCCTCTGCCCGTGTCAGAGCCTACAAAACATCCTAGTTTATGCTTTCAACATAAACCAGCATGAAATCTGGTAATATCCTTGAATGGCTAAATATCAGAGAGAATTAGATATGAAAATTCCTTCACCAGCTAGTCAAATGCCGAGCATAGAGAGTAGTCAGCATAGCTATTACAAAGAAAAGCAGAAATAGAGTTATAGAGAATATTGGATTGAAAATGTCAAAGGCAAAGTTGCGGCACTTCAAAATTCGGTTGAGCTAAATCTGCATGAAGGAAGGGCAAACATGAGGGCAAGTGCGCTGTTTTGAGAGCTTTTAACAAGTCCCATTATGAACCCCATACAAACATTCACATCAACGCCGCGAACCTTCGCTTATGATCAGCTGACTGATATAAAGGTAAGTACTAATAATCTATTCTTGCCATGTTGAACGCGGGGATGGGGGCTAATTTCTCGAATCTCTTTTAGGGAAGACAAATAGATATCCGTACTCTAGCCACTCAGTATTACTTGGTTGTTATCTCGTTAAAGAGCGTACATTGCCCGGTATGCCCAGTTTTGCTCCAACTCATAAATATGTGCAGCGGAAAAGATGGCAAAGACGAGTTAATCGATCCTTTCTCAAGGGAAATCATGCGAATAAATACAGAAGACAAAGAAGTAAGCTATCTTTATTTTATTCGATTGACAGCTAAATCTTTCAACTGACATATCACAAGATATATAGTATTCTTTTACAAAAGGATGCTTATTATATCGTAATTTGTCCAGGCCCTTCAGATGCACTGAGTGAGATCGCAAGGCAATCTGAATTTGAGCGATACCCATTTATTGCTGACGACGCGGATCTATCCATTGCTAAGACGTTAAAATTGAACATGTCGAATAGCGAAATGTGGCCGAGCACCATTCATGTTATACCAGAATCGCTATCTATGCTCCCGTTATCCATCGGCCGCGGTCCAGGCAATTATGGCATTATGGCATTACTGAAAGGGATCATGAGCGAACGAGCAAGATGGGAACGTAAAGCCTTTCACGCTATAAAAGATTGCTCAAGTCAAGTTGATAGAACCCGCAGAAAGATGAAAAAGTGGCAAGACATTATGGTTTTTCGGCAAATCAGCAATGACAATAAGTTACCATCTGAAATCTTGTACGCCATAATGGAGTTGCTCCCCGATATTCGAGACGTAATCAAGATGCGAGAGGTCTCATTATTGTTCAATATCACAGCATGCGAAGTGGTAATCTCCAAGTTACGACACCATTCCAGGGTTTTGAAGGCTTCAGTTCCTCCACGGGAAGAAACTGAGCTTGATGTTCAAGAGTCCCTCCGGCAGTGGAGGAAGCCAACACCCATTGCACATGACGCCGATTTACCCGGACTTGGCGTTCTAAGAGAAGAAGTACAATCAGCAGAACGATCTTCATTACTAGTCAATCAGTGGATCAAGAGTGCACGGCCAACGCTCACTATATGATGTTCCGAGAGTAAAATTTATTTATGGAATTGAAAGTGACATGGGATAGTCACAAAGCAAGGTATCGTGAAAGAACTCAAATTGGAATTATATATATGATTGGATCAATGCATCTTCTGGTTACGAGGGTTCAACTTTGCGGTGTCACTATCATCCATACTATTAGAAAAAGAAATATCAGAAGTGTTCTCATGTTGCTAATGTTGTCAAACAAAAAAAAACCACTTACTCATCGTCTTGATCGTCTTCATCAAGTAATCCGCTATGTTCTCCTCCACCGCTTAGTCCTCGACGCGGAGATTCTTTTGGTTGGCTACTGCTTGCACCAACACTCATAAGCTTTATGCGGTTACCACCTTCGTCGTCGCTTTCTTCGTCTCCAAGCTCAAATATGGCAGCTTCGTCATCCATCATTCTACCATCTCCGTTTCCTCTACCTTTCATTCCATCATATCCGAGGCCCTCAGCGCGACGTAAATTATTTTCAAGATCCATAGCCTCATCTTCGTCTTGACTCAATTGTTCCAATCCGTATCGGGCATTGTTATCCGTTGGTCGCCACAAGATAACAATGACGAGGAAAACAACAAAGTACAAGATGTTTAGCCAGCCGTCCAACATGAACCATCGGCGTTTCCAATTCTTTGCTGGCCAATCCTGAGACAAACGTGTTCCAAAATTGAGGATGTTGAGGACAAAGACAACGACCACCATACAGACAGAGAATATCAATAGTCGATAAAGGCGCTTGTACATTTGCGCTTTCACATGCTGCTTTCGGATATCTACCAGAATAAAATGCCCATGTTAGTGACTATGTGTTTGATATTTCAACATGTTATCAAAAGATTTTCATACCTAAAATAACCAATGTCCTATTGATTGAGTTAAGCGTCCAAATGTAGAAAGCTGTCATTGTGGTTGCCAAAGGGAAAATAACCAGGAAAACAATGAAAAATCCATGGTCTTCAGGTTGCATCAGCATAGTTCCAATGACGTACAAGACGCCGAAGAAGAAGTGCGTGGCTGCAAGAATGACACATTTTTTCATGGTAGAACCAAGAGATGGCCTGTAAAACAGTATCAGATTATAGTGTATTACTAATATCACCAATATATTAGATGTGACAACTTACTTGACCACACCATATCCCATGCATACGATTAGGAGCATGAAGAAGGAGATACTATTACGTGCAGCATTTAGAAGCGCAACGAGGATGAGAAGTCCCCATGCTGCCGTAAGGATGAATTAATAAAATAAACCACCGCAAGTCTCTATGATAAAAGCGCCTTACATGTTTTTCCGGTCTGATTGTACGATTCCCAGTATCCCCAATTGAATGCCATCTCTACTGCAAGGAAAAAAATGACACCTGATATGTAGTTCTATGACAGAAAAGTCAGTCAAAGTCACATATTGTAGGATAAATCATTAGATTTTGACTAACCTGCACTGGGAGAATATCGCCCCAGTATCGGAAAGTCTGGATGGCCCATAATAATCCAATAATCAAGTATATTATTGAGAAAACGCCATAAAACTTGGAGTAGAAAAATCGTTAGGTTATAACCGCACCTCCAATTTTTCTTCAAGTGAGTAACTTACTATCAGCTTGGGATAGTCAACAGCCGGTAGTTCGCCATATGGAAACCTCCATTCCACCCATGCCCCAAAATTTCCAAAGGCACCGCTGGCATTCTCGACAGGAACGATTGCTAAGCAATAATAGCCAGTTTTTGATATAGAGTATATGGCGCCGTCGCTATCGTTAGCCTTCAGCGACACAGCTTGGTTTAAAATAGAGGTGGTGTTTCTCTCGTTTTCTGGAACATTAATGATGAAGGCGCCGAGGTCCGATGATGGGCATAAGTGGTCCGCGATCGCTGAACTATCGCAAATGTATCTCAGCTGGATATGAATGTTAGCCTCTTACAACTGTCAGAAACTAAAAATACTACATATATACTTACTGTTCCAGTAGAGTTATCAACAACGCCAATCTTGTCAAAATCGCTCCATTCATATATCAGCAGTGCTACATCCCCTTCTGACTGGTCTTCAAAGCCGACTAAATAAGAACGAAATCGCGTACGCATTACTATATCTGTGTAATTTTCGCAATATGATAGTAATATTGAAATCCTCACCTCTAATATACGGATCGGTTCCTCCTGGAATGGCGCTCTTGCTCCACATACCTGAGCATGAGGTGGCACTTTCTTCGCTATTTGAGCTCTAAGGTAATGGGGTAGCTATGAGACGGTGAGCAACACGAAAGAGTATTATTCTAGTTTACTTACCAAATATACGTCAGCACCATTGACCACCAAAGCTAGGGATCCTAAAGCTAATAGAATCCTGGACAGCATTTTGTAGTAAAATGACGATTATGCCAAGCAGTCGTCAAGCACTTGGTCGGAAACATTGAGATTCACGGGCCCGACGGGCATTTAAATATTCGCTGTCCTTAACGCTTTGAGCTTTTCCGCTGGATCTGTCAACAACTCACAGCCTGAACATTATATAACCTTATGACTTCTCGGCTTTGGTCCAATCCAAATGCTCGAGCGGCTATAAAAACGTTGACATGGTTCCCATTACTATTCTTCTTTCTGGAAAATGGGTACTCCACTGCCACCGTTCAAGGACGTTCAATGCAGGTAATTTGAATTGTTGCCATTAACAGTCCCTTTGCCTATAATATGTGCCTTGCTAAGCTAACACACGAGAAATAGCCCACGTTCAATCCAGATTCAAATAAGCTCTCGCCAGATATTGTTTTATTGAGCCATTGGGGTGCTATTGGACACAAGTTCCAGCGTGGGGAAGTTGTTGCTATGACGTACGTTTTTCATTCACTTTGTAGTTTGCCGGGATTCGATTCATGTTTGCCTAACACTATTGAGATATCAGCTCACCGCACAACCCAGATCTAACAATAACGAAGCGAATTATTGCCCTGGAAGGCGATAGCGTACGACCATTGCCGCAAAGCGATCAGAAGTCAGGTACGTCAGGGACTAGGAGATTTATGCTACTGCTTCTATCTGAATGACAAGAATCTTTTTCTAGTTGTGTATGTGCCAAAAGGTCATTGTTGGGTAGAAGGAGATGAGCGATTTCATTCCCGGGACAGTAATGCATTCGGAACAGTAAGTTCATTTGAACAGTCGACCACATTCTGGTAAATCACTAATGGTGTATCATAGGTGCCAATGGGTTTAATCAACTCCAAAGTCGTATATATATTATGGCCGCTTTCGAGATTTGGCAAAGTGGAAGTTAAACCAAACGTGGAGCGTGTTTCGGCTGGCTCAGTAGACTCAATGCGACTTTGATTTTTAAAAAGCTTACAATTTATAGAGGCAGGCAAGATAATATTTTTTGTACATAAAAAACATCACTGGAAAGCATGTAGATTTTTCATTATTTCAAAACTTTTACATTCACATCATGACTGATTCGTGGTAAGCCCAAAGGGCTGGTTTATTATGTACACTGTTCGTCCATTTATACACAGATTGATGTCTGTGCATAATATCGCTTGTATAGCTTGTTCTCTTTATATGTTCTCTTTCTACAGTAGATTTACCCAACTCCACTTCAACTCAGTCTCTATAAATTCTAGTCTGTCCATTGTACGTAGTGACTGAGCTTGACTGATTAGTGTCGTCCGGGGAATTAAGACTTTAGGCAGACTACATGGTGTGAAGTATCATAAATCACATCTCATTTTGAGTCGCCAGCTTCTTTTGTCGGTGCTTGGTAACTAATTGATTGGAAATTTTTTAATTAGTCATTGCAAGAATACTTTTTGAAAAGATGCTAACTTACCCTGAAACCTTTTCTAGCGCCGGTGACGCTTCTTGACAGAGATATATCGTTAATACAGGAATATGTTTTGAAACCACAAGTCTAAATTGACGATTAGAATATAATCCTTCTTAAAGTTGGCCGAGATGTCAAAGGCAGCTTACTGGCTAAAGTCCTTTCCTTCAACTGGGTCCCACTTTTCCGTTGCTGTTGAGCTGCCAATCTGTGTATACTGATGTAATGACCCTTCCATCTTTCGTTTAATGATTTCCGCGACTGAGACAGTTTTACTGACAGCTTTCCCACTGCCAACGACAACGATAGTCCCATTTTTCTACAAGCGTTACCATTTAGTAACAATTTCATCGGCGGAACAACGAAATGCGCGAGACTCACCTCTAATAATTCTAGACCAACTGTTACATATCGGTTGATTTTGCCTGAATTGCTGATGATGATTTCATTTTCAGCATGTTGGAGTAGTCCATAATTTTGTTCCTCTTCTGTTATTGACCTTGGTTGTCTACGATAGTTCTCCACTGAATGGGAAACATATAATGGTAAGCAGTCACTCTTTCCTCGAATGGGATGTTCGTATTGATTACTCACTCTTTACTGAAGTTCGTTGGCTTGTATGTTGAATTGCCAAATATGATCTGCGGAATATCGAGTGGTAGTTAGTAAGCTGTTAGAGCGATGCATTTGCGTTAAGTGCAGAGTAGAATTGCAAAGGTCTCAGTTGTCTATGTCATAGGTATCATATCCATGGCTGTGGTTTTCACGCGCATATCGCTAGCACCAGCAACATGCTCAAGGTTTGTGGGCTCAGTTCCTCGATGTATAGACAATGCGAGTCTATACAGCAGATAATGAGCCTACGGCAATCATCAAGATAAATGCTCGTTTGATATTGCTCTTACGAATCCACCGAAAGATGCCAACTTCTTTGGTATCGTGGCTCAGGTAAAAAGCGGAAGAAAATGTTGTGTTGTGCCTTTGCCGGTCGTTCACATAACTCGGGAACGGCGGCCTATTGAATCACAAACACATATACTCAGTAGAGCATCGCTTGCGAGTTCTCAAGCTGAATAAAGATTCGATCTATGTCCGGCCTTACAACCATAGTTCTAAATCTAAGAACCAGGCCGAATTTTCGAACAATGAGCGGTTGCTGATGCGCGTAGTGATCTGCTTGTGAGTAACTCACCAGCCAGTTCAAACCTTTTACACGAATCATCATGGTCTCCATATTTGTGTATTGAACAGAAAAAAAGCTGATTCTCACCTTTTCAGTGGCTGTCAACTGTAGGTAAGATGCAGTCAGCTCGATCTGCAACCGGTGGAAGAAAAAATCCGTTGAGGACTGGAAAATTTTCGAACGTGTGTACACTGCGGGACCTACACTTACGCTTTCTTCGTCCGTAAAACTTTGCGCGTTGTCTTATAAACTAATATGTTTTGTCTTCATTACAATAAATTGTGGGGATATTTTTTATCTGCGCTCCGTGTTGAGCAGTGAAATCTTGTTTCGAGAGAATTATCATTATTGAGAGTATGCTTTTGAAGACTTTTTCTTCGCATCATAGATATCGTTGGTGTTTGAAACTCCGATGAGGAAAATCTTCGTATTTGCCAACCAGACTTTTGAACAGCTCACAAAGTCGGCACGTAGCGACTCCGAAGGTAGAGCTGCATAATAAGAGCCAAAGCTAATAAATTTTGATATTGCCTTCTCGCCATATGTTAAAAATCTCCTGATTATGTCTTGCTTCCATATCGACCTACCTTCGCTGGGTACGCATATACTTTGCTCTATGCCTTATAATAACCATATTTCTCGGTACCGACGCAAAAAATATTGTAAAAATAACTTTAAACTAATCAGATTTAAGCGGGTTCATGTACTGTAGTGGCAAAAAGTATAGAATGAGTAGATGTTTAAAGTACTTCCTTATTTATTTATACCACACTCAAGTGCGTACAGCATGTACTCTGCATCATATCCAGATTCGATTGAAGTACGCAGCCTGTTCTTTTGAGAATGCTCTGCTGGAGTCGACGTGGAAATTTTTATTTAGAGTGGCATTTTTATTAACTATCAGTATTAGGTACTGTTTTGTAACTATGAGCCTATGATACATTTAAGCATAATTTAGAACACTTTTTTATGTAATGCCTTGAGTCAATGATGATGCCAAAATGTCGTCCTAAGCGAGCATTGCGACGAAAGTTCCAAGAAGGAACATCAAGGTCGATGCAGTACCAGCTGAGACGCTTACGCCAGCACTATGAGCTGCAGTAGATGATGGTTGTGCTGCTGAAGAGGAGCTAGTGGCATTGGTCAGGTCAATATGAGGTGCAGGATAGCCCAAGTACTGGTTCCATGAAGAAGTGTTTGCGATGCCTCCCCAAGTTGAAGTTCCATTTACGCTGTTAACAAATACAATTTAAAAATGAATTTATCCACGTATATATAGCAGGTTCCAAAATTTTACCATGACTGAACCACTGGAAACCAGAGGGTATTAGTGTTATTGTATCCAGTGGAAGGAAGTTGAATCTGGAGACCAAATTCTTGAAATTGATCACTAGGAAGAAGGCCATTAGACCAAGTGATATTTGATACTGTTTGATTGATTTGCTGTCCTTCTACGGTAATAGGAGTAGTCAGATTGACATATTGAATGGTAAGATTCCAGTTAGCGACAACTTCTGGTTTGATGGAGTAGACATTGTCCGGAACAGAAACAGAGATGGCAGTGGTAGCGGAGCCACTGCAGCCATGAGGAACGCGAAGTGCAGTTACAAGGTAACTCTCAGGCTATTTTTGAAGAATTTGAGTATACTGCTAACAGCAACAGAATAAATTCAGTCTTAGAATGGGAACGTACCTGGCCAGTAGCTATGGTAAATGAAACATGAGCAGAAGCTTGAAGTACAATGGACAAAAGGCATAGCCCTGCAAGTAAGCTAGTGATGGTTTGCATGGTTGGAAAAGAAATGTGAAGAGGATGAATGGCTACACTTTGCAGTCAGCGACGCTTTATATCCTTACTCTCAACAAATGTTACCATGATCCACCGCAAAAATGGCTCAAATAACAGTCCAAAAGAGACGTGCGGGACAATACTTTTATGAAAATCGCAATCTATTGGCTACCGAAATTGTTCCAAGATTTCTATATTGAATGGTGGCAGACCAATGTGTTCCCTGGACGACGGTAGCAGAATCGGTTCAAACAAGAACTACAAGTTTCTGCCAGTTTAAAAATAATTTGATATATGTTTACATGCTGGTTTTCAGGTCCTCAGTGCTAAGGACTGCAAGCATATCCTCAACGCGTCCAAATTTTTCCCTGGGCTTGCCAATCTTTTGTCCGGCTTCAAACTCCATCTTTTCAATCAGTTTCCAGTCAACGTAACTGATTGGTCGGATCTTGTTATCCTTGAAAAGCTGAAGTAAGCCTTGTGAGCCAGTTTTTTGTCCAACTCCATCCACTTCGTTTAAGAATGGCTTTCCTGCCACAAAATCAGCTGCCAAAGTATCGGCTGTCTCGTATGCATCGTTCATTGTCGTTGCGATCACGCCTGTCGGGCCACGTTTCAACCACCCAGCAGTGTATAAACCTGGAACCTGATATTATATAGTCTGATGAGCCCAAAGATACAATTTTTCAACATAATATAGTATAATACCTACTTCGTTCTCTCCATCAAGTACCTTTCCGTACTTATTAGGAACCCGACCACTTGATTCGTCAAAAGGAATGCCTTCCATAGCGATGCTTTTATACCCAATGCTTCGTAAAATGAGGCCGCAATCTTGAGTGACAAATTGACCAGTCCCAATTGCTCGCCTGGATTCAGCTGGGCCATCTAATCTATTGAGCTCATACTCAATGGCCGCTACATTATTGTTGGTACTGTCAGGTATTATTCTGGATGGACTACGCAAGAAATCCAGCGTCCAAGATTTGTCGCCAGATAGCATATTAGGAGAGCCAATTTCCTTCTCCAATATGCTCATCAATCGCTTCAGAGGCCGAGATTTATTCAGGTATTCAGCTCCATTGGCAATCTCGCTTTGCAGTAATTGGACATCTGTACTGAATCGTACACCCGGCAGTTTCATCTGCTCTCGCAATTCTTTTGCTGTAAAGGCAGCCTAGCGCAGTTATAAGGTTAATATTAAAAGAGTATGCTACTGTCCAAAGATAAAGATACATACCTGAAGTGGACCTCTTCTACCTACGACGTGCACATGTTTGATTCGACTTTTGCTCAGTGCCTCTAAGGCATAGTCAGTAACGTCTGTCTTGCGTAATACGTCTATCGGACTAAGGAGCATTCTGGCAATGTCCAAGGCAACGTTCCCTTGACCGATTATGACGGCAGTATCGGTGCTGTCGAGATCCGGCATCAATTCACGATGATTAGGAAGGCCATTGTACCAGCCAACAAAAGATCTTGCCGAGTATACATTTTGCAAATCTTCTCCCGGGACAATTAGCCGTCTATCTTCACTAGCTCCATATGAGAACACAATGGCGTCGTAGTTTGACTTGAGTGCAGATAGAGGGAGATCTTTGCCACCAACGTGGACGTTTCCAAGAAACGTGAATCGATCATCTGTTGCCACTTCATCAAATTTGTTCATGACGTTCTGAATGAAAAGTATTGTTGTTAAATAGTTGCGGCTAGCGAGCTCGTATTTTTGCTTATCGCAATTTTGTTTGTACCTTTACTTCAGGGTGATCTGGAGCAACACCAAAGCGAACCAAACCATGAGGTACTGGTAGGCTCTCGAACATGTCGATTTTGACGTCGGGAATGTCTTTGAGCACACGATGAGCAGTATAAAACCCTGCAGGGCCGCTACCAATAACTGCAACATGCAGTGGTCGGCCACGGATTGCAGTCGAAAACGCTCTCATAGCATTGCTACTGAGCATTGTTGTATGAATTGTTGTTGGTAAAGAGATTCAAGGTCCCGCCGGATAAAAATTGGCCGAACCCAAACTCGGTACCGTGCAATTGCTAAAAAATTTGTATGCCATGCTCCGTTTATGAGTCAGAACAACTCGTATGAACTACCGACCTTCTCAACTGTCAATTCAATTATGAACGTATATTTAAATAGGCTTTTTTTTATATCAAGAAACAACATGAACTTTTGTCAATTTTGTTGTCTGATAATTTCCATAGAAATTTTTAAGTATGCCAAATATGATGAGAAAATGCCAATGTCTATGATTTTTATGATGATGATATGCGAACACCTCCTTCACCTCTGCACACGAGTACGTTAATTATGTATTTTAGGCTATGCCGCTTCGACCATTTGCCTTTCCATTTCTGGATTTACAGCACTGGGGTCGACTTTCGCTCCTCTCTTTCTGCGCGCAAGTGCCGATAGAGCATAGCCGATGATGACCATTCCACCAAATAATCCTCCGGCTAAAGCAATTGGAACGACGACTGACGACTTGGATGAGTATCCCGTATAATTTTGTATTGGCGTTGTATCATTTCCTTGTCCGTTACTTTCTGTATTGTTGTTCGCCGAAAGCTTTTCGTAACCTACAGGTGGCCAGGCTGTGTCTTTGACAGGATCTAGGCAGTTAATTTTTATCCATTCAAATTCCATGGCGAATTTTCGATTCGGATCGTTCCAGTCAATTCGACCTCCTGACCAGCTATCTGTCCATGAGCTACCAATTTGTGCTGCATCCCATATGGACAGTTGGATGTACGATGGCCTTGCAGGAAATCGGTAATTCTTTTCTGTTTCATTGAAGGTCGAATCTCTTGTTACAGTTCTGCGAACAACACCATCTACAACCCAACTAAGGGAAATAAAAAATTATCTATTAGCAAAGCTTCTGGGTGAAATATAACTGAATAAAACGCTTACTGTATGGCATCTGGCATCCACTGAATTTCATAAAGATGATAACCTGAGGTCAAGTCGTCATTAAAATCTTCAGTGGATGAATGCGTATAATCCAGTTGGCCATTCCAATAATAATTTGTCTGGACTTGATCAACTTTGTCTGTCCACTCGTAATCTATTTCATCGCCTTGCTCGTTTTTTGTCTGCCACAAATTCATTAATAGATAATTTCAAAATAAATGATTTGTTCAAGGTTCACCTACAATGAAGGAAGATACGACGCCGACGGACGAGGAACCGCTTTTGATACTTGCTGACACGTTTCCATAAAGCATCAATCTAATAAAAAGAGTTGATAAACGGGTGGGAGGCTTAAATGATACAGCGAAATTGCCTACCTAGTTGAGGATACCGTTGCGCCAAATCCTTGTCTTTTGCCTTCCTGCAGCTTGTTCTGATCTAGATTCATCGACAGTACCATATGCCCGTTCTCAATCTTTGCATTGTTGGGCTCAAAGTCGCTAGTCCAGTATGCCGAATTGGGATCTCCATTCCATTTAGATTTTTCCACAAGCTTAGACGCATCCTGAAAGCGATCTTCAAGGTTTACACAAAATGGTCCAGGTGGTAGACATGATGATGTCGCATTGTAGGAGTTAGCCGTATCGCAACCAGCTGAACATGCTTCTACAAGATAAAAAAAGTATGCCTTAATGTTATTGTCCACGGAATAGCATTTTTTTTTAAAGAACTTATCGTACTTAAATCACTGGAGCACCATCTTTACAGCGTAAGCGGAATAGATACAGCGAGAAGTAAGAATGTGTTATCCATTTAGGGCAATATTGCTTTTTGCTAACCTACCCTCCATTGCAACAAGGGGCCTCCTTGGGACATTTTGAGCCATAGTGGCCACACTGAGCCATAATACCCAAAGGAGAAAAGGCGATGAGCGTTAAAAGGGATCTAAGCAGCTAGCAAAAGGTACCAATATGTTAAAATCTGCGGAAATAAGGATCGTTGACGTGGTGTTCGCTTTGCTTACTTTTACCATAATTTGTCGAAATGTATTCTCTTTCTCTAATATACAAATTGCTAGAGTAATGAGATGCAAATAATAATGATATAGCTAGCCAAGTGGGTGATGGATGTGGCAAAGATGAAGTGGAATTTATACCTTTGATTTCGTTGGCATGCTCCGGAATACTAGCAATGTTGGAAAAATGCCACTGTTGCCCAATTAGCCAAACAGTATTTGTGCATCAAACATATTTGTATTGTTATCAAATTGGAGTTGATATATGAAGTGTAAAGAACTTGGGATGATTACACTTCACTGAGAAGGTTTTTGATGCTATAGCGATATTATTCTACATGACAACGACATTGATCGAAGACTGAAATGACGCATTTCCAATATTGGAGTCGTGAGCCTTCCAGCAATCTTGTATGGAGGTATGGTCTTCACTCAGGCATATATTTTCTTAAAAAAGACAAATAAAGTAGCACTACGTGAATGAGTGTCTACCCTGTGGTATTGCAATACGGACTGTGAGCGTATCTAGGAAGCCAACCTACTATTATCGTGAATCACGGACAGATATTGCTGTAATAGTGCAATTTTTAAAAGCAATTTCTTCCTTAGAATGTCTGGATTGATTATTTGTTTGCAATAAAGAAGTTGCCATATAATCCGGCCAAAGACGAAAGCTTGGATGAAGCATAATTGTCCCACTGAAAATCAGTGGTATCTCTCATTGGGAAACTAACAGTCACATTCGGGGAACCAAATTTTCGATTTTTTTCTGCTTGTCTGGTTCACCTTTTGGCCTTAGTACTCGCTTTCCACAGATCTCGACACTGAAATGAAGTTAACGCCGGCCTTGGTTTCTAATCTGTTTGAGACGCCTATGGCGGATCTCACTACTTTGGACATGAGCAACAAGGAAATAAGCCACATAGACGACATCTCTGGTTGTATTTGTTTGAGGAAGCTGAACTTGGCGAAGAACACGATCAAGAGCTCGGATGCTTTGTCTGGACTTCAGTACCTACCTGACTTGACCTGGCTTAACCTTTCCAACAACTCACTGGAGAATTTTGAAGGCCTTCAAAAGCTCAAATCTTTACATGGTAAGTAAGGACCATCCTTGTCTAGTAGAGATTTCCCCTATGCTAACCTCGTTGACTTATATAGTATTGAACATGAGCCATAACGAACTCAATCGTATTAGTATTCATATCACAAACCTGGTTGATTTGAAGGCTCTTATACTCAATCACAATAAGATAAAAACGATAGACAACTTGGCGTCATTGACCAACTTGAATACTCTTGGTAAGGCTCTTAGGAAGTGTGAATGGCATTCATGGTGCATTATCATTAACTAAATTTCATAACAGTACTGTCACATAACAACATTGGAACCATACCAAACCTACCAACTCTCACGTCCCTCACAAAGCTTTCAGTTGCCCATAATTCCATCCGTGTTGTTCCTGATCTATCTGCCAACGCGGAGCTGAAGGAATTGCGATTGAACGACAACAAGATTCTGCAGTTGCCAGATACCCTAAGACAATGCAGCGCTTTGGAGATTTTAGACTTGGGAAACAATATGATGCGAGAATGGACGTAAGTACCAGACTACCAATTCACAATTGATATTAGACTACTATGTTAACAAGCAGACTATGAATAGTGACATTGCAGCTTTGGGCTCTTTGCTTCATCTAGTCAACCTTAACCTGAAGGGTAATCCTGTGACTGAGAAAGAGGATTATAAGGAAAAGGTAGAGTATGAAAATGAGTACAAAGCAACAATGTAGGTCAGCTTTATTTAAAAATATTACATTTTCAGATTTTGGCTTTGATACCGTCTCTCCGCGTTCTTGACGGAGAGAGATTTGACCCCAAGTTTTTGCAAAGAAAGCAAAAGCATAAGGCGCATCTTCAATTCATCCAGGATTTGCAAAGCAAAAAGCAGCGTATCCAAGATTTACGTGAAAAGAAGAGACAGAAGAAGGACAAGGGATCCGACGGAGATGAAGCTGACGAAGAAGCGTCCGAATCCAAGGTGGCCAAGAACAAGAAGCGCACGAAGGAAGCTGGTGGACCCAATAAGCGACCAAAGGTCAAAAAATAGAATAATTTTATACACTCGCAATTGTAATATTCATCTCATTTTAATGAAGCATAAAAGCATTATTTCAACCAATACGGGTATTTGTGAATGTGTTCGTTGACAGAATCAGTCTTGGGTTAGGGTCCCGCTGGTGATCAGGACGCGTTTCTCTATTTCCCAAAAAAAAAAAAAACCTCAGCAACTTCCTACCTTTCACAATTGGTTACCATAATGGACCGCAAGGCCAGTACTCATAATGATAAGGCGAACCGAGTGTTTGGCACCACCTCCAATCGTGGTATTGGCGTATTAGGTACATCTCTTTGTTAATTACCATCGGCTGAGCGTAGCGCCAATGCCAGTAACTTCGTAAACTCATGCTTTTCATTTTCTAGGGAACGCGAAGAAAAGAGCATTACCTTCCGAATCTCCGTCAGCAAAACGACGAATGACAAAAGATGCACCTAAATCGGTACTTTCTGCTTTAAATCCATCACCAGCTACGCATTCTGCCGCTAAAGAAAATGTCGCCGGTACACAGCTAACAGCAACACAGCTTCAAAGCCTGTACGATACCTTGGAAACAAGAACACAAGAATCACAGCTACTCCGAAAGCAGATATCGCTCAAGGACAAGGAACTAACGGGTCTAAAAGCAGAGCTTGAAGATGTGTCTGATATGTTGGCAGAAATTGAACGAAATGTTGCACATAACCCAAGTAGCATCAAAGCCTCACTTGCAAAAGTCGCAGCCAAAAAGAGAAGCAATGATTCAGATCGAGATACCGACTATAGGATAGCCAACTTAAGACAAGAGCTTGCCAAAAGGGATGAAGCCATTCTCGTCCAGCAAAAGAAAGTTGAATCCTTGCAAGAGCTCAACCTAGCTTCCAAATCCGAAATTGAGCGAATCGTTTCTTATGGAGAGCAATTACAAGCTGATTTCAATAATTTGACTCTTGAAAAGAATGAACTTGAAGGAAAGCTTGAAGAAACCAAGGAATCAAGAGACAAACAAATCAAGACTTTGGTTGAAGAGCTCGAAAAACGCGCCGCCCTTTTGAAGCAATATAGGGAAATGCTTGGCGAGTTCGAGGAAGAAGATGGAGAAATCATGGTAGACGGAAAGCGGTACAGTGATCTGAAACTCGAAGCTGAAAAAGTTCAACATAAATTGGAATCATTGGAGCGTGCGCATCGAGATGCTAAGGAAAGTCTCAAGCATCTTAGCAGTGAAAAAACCGATATGGAAGAACGATGGCGACATCTACATGAGAGACTCGATGAGCGAGAAAAACAGTATGAAATTGTAGAAAAGCAGGCCGAGGAATCCCAGTACCACCTCCTTTCAAATTTGGAAAAAGTCAAACATTTGGAAAGAAAAGTACGCGAGTATGAAGACGGAATGGACACCATCAATAAGGAGAAAGAAGACTTGGAATCTGAACTTCAATACTTACAAGAGGAACTGAAATTACGTGATCAGCAATATGATCAAGCAATGACTTCCAAGAACGACAGAGATGCGAAACTGCAAAAGCTTCAAGTGGAGCTAGAAAACCGGGAACAAGCCTACGATGATCTAAAGCAACAAAACGAAGAAGCACGACAAGAAATCGAATCTTACACTCAGAAAATGCGTTCATTTGATAGCATGATTAAATCATATGAATCTGAAATCAAAGAACTTGAGGATAGCCGAGACATAATCGATATCGAACGTGAAGATTTGAAACGAGAGCTTCACGCCAGAGACAAGGAGATTGAACGTCTTTCAGCATTTGTTGACGAAGCGAATGAGCAGATCGACGACATCATCAAATCCAAAGGCGATAGCGATGCTGAGTTACAGCGATTGCATTCTCAACTGCTTGAGAAAGAAAAAGCGTATGAAGACCTGCAGCAAAGGCAAGGCAACGTTAGAGACGAAGCAGAATCCTACCGGCAACGATTGCGTTCACTGGAAACCAAGATCACTTCGTACGAATCTGAAATCAAAGAACTGGAAGAAAGCCGAGATGCGATCGATGCCGAGCGCCATGATTTACAACATGAATTACGCAGCAGGGATGACGAAATTCAGCGTATGTCGATGGTCATAGAAGAGGCCAACCAGGAAATTGAACATGTTACAAAATCCAAAAACGATAGTGATACCCAACGCCAACAACTTCATTCCAAGCTTCAGCAGAAGGAACAAGCGTATGAAGATTTACGACAGCACAACGCAGAGACGTTGAATGAATACAACTCATCATTACATAAAATTCGTACCCTGGAAAATAAGATGAAGACATACGAGGGAGAAGTTGAAAAACTCATGGACTCTCGGAGGACGATTGATACAGAGCGTGATAGGCTCCAACGTGATCTGCGCAGTAAAGACGATGAAATCCGACACCTCTCAAGGATTGTGGAGGATGCTAGTCAATACAAGTCAAAATACCACCAAATGGAAAAGACTTTACAAGATAAAACGATTATGTCACGACAAGAGATTGAGGTTCAAAACAAGGCGCTGACTGATTACAAGAGACAGGTTGCAGAGGCAAGGAGCAAATTGGTTGTTGCAAACAGCAAAGCGAATGAATATGAAATCGAGATAGCAAGAGCGAATGAAGCAACCAGAGAACGTACGCTCAAGATTGGAGAATTGGAACAAAAGGTGGACCAGATCAAACGCGAACTTGAAGGAGCTTTATCTCAGAGAAGACAGGTAACTCAGGTTATCACCGAGCTGGAGCATCGTGTGCATATAGCAGATTCAGAAGTACAAGATGCTGAAGAACGAGCAACAGAAATGGAGAAGGCTGCACAAATTTTGAAAGATGAACGCGACGATTTCCGACGAGACCTTGAAAAACTCAAACGACTGTATGAACAACAAAACAAACAGTATATCGAAAAGGTGAAAGCTCGAGAGCAAGAAATCAACGCCCTGCGACACAAGCAAAATGAGAACATACATGCAATGGCTGAGGATCTCAAGGAGAAGGACTCGCAGCTACATGAGCTGGCTCGTGATCTTGCAAGGTATAAACAGATATATCAATCTGCTAAAAACGAAAAAGATTTCGCAGAGAGGTCTAGGGATGATTGCATTGCTGATGCTCAAATGCTCAAAGAGGAGTGCTTGAAGCAAATTCGATTGCTGGAGCAGCGCCTGGTTCACCAAGGTCGATAATAGTGTTACGTCTTCAATGCTAGCTATCTATTTCAATTGTCAATAATATCTTATTACCCAATATTTGTAAAAAAAACAAATGTGCGATTGGCTCATCGTGGTGGTTCATGGATGGAAATTTTTTCCAAAGCTTAGGTGTGATTGCAATTTGGTTATGTATTACCTGTGATTTGGTCTGATCTTACGCTGACGAAGGCATCATTATTGAAAACCCAGCGGGCTCACCTTACCCTGCTTGTCAATAAAAAATAACGTGAGTCCAGAATAGTGTAGGTATAAGATTTTGCAGGAAATTTTATTTTGTAAACGAGTTTGAACTAATCAAAACCTCAATACCAACGAATGAATTAACGACCTTTCATGTCCACTCGGCACTCTCTATCTTTCTAAAAATGGCATCCTCATAATCGATATCGCGCGAGTGAACTATAAAACACCAACCCTTTC
Organism: Umbelopsis vinacea; assembly: GCA_016758895.1. Taxonomy (NCBI): domain Eukaryota; kingdom Fungi; phylum Mucoromycota; class Umbelopsidomycetes; order Umbelopsidales; family Umbelopsidaceae; genus Umbelopsis; species Umbelopsis vinacea. The sequence continues at coordinate 20,374 of JAEPRA010000020.1, read as the reverse complement.
CCCACACCGAACAATATAAATTTTGCATCCTCACAAAAGGGAAAAAGTGCAACATTTAAACAAAACCAGGAGTTATCCGAGCGACTGCTACAAATAACTAGACAATTTTATTTGATACAACAAAATGCGATCTTCGAATATTTTGGCTATAGTGGGATCCATTTTGGCAATCACCACCACTTCTACTGTACTTGCTCAAGGCGAGGCCGAAAATATCGCCGTGCCCAGAAAACCAGAATGGACAGCCCAAGTCAATCTAGCAGCTGTTCCCAATCTACCTGTTCGACCTATTGGATCTGGCGTTTGCGAAAATCCTGTGTGTGATGGTACAGATAACGATAGATGCTTCGAATCATGTGGAAATAAGCCAAACTCAGATGACATCTATGGATGTCCAAAACCAAAGCAATGGGCACTTACTTTCGACGATGGCCCATCGAATTATACCGCCGAATTGTTGGATATGTTGGACCAAGCTAATGTAAAGGCGACTTTCTGTGTCATGGGAGCTCACGTTCGAAAGTACCCAGAAATCGTCAAACGTGCATACGACGCAGGTCACCATATTGCATCCCATACATACTCCCATCCTCACTTGATGAGCTTATCTAACGATGAGATCATAGCAGAAATGAAGGCAACTGAAGAGGCTATTGTCGACGCCATTGGCGTAAAGCCAAGCTATATGAGACCACCTTTCGGAGAAGCTGATGACCGAGTCAAGGGACTTATGAAAGCTATGGGCTACAAAATCTTGCTTTGGAACGCTGACCCAACAGATTACAACATTTACAAGGAAGCTAATGTTGCCGCTAAAATCAAAGCTACTTTCGTCCATGCCTTAGGAGGCGATGATACAGGACTGAACGCTCATGAAGACCCTGGTTTCATTAGTTTGCAACATGGTAAGAACACTTGCATGTTTTTTTTATGTTTTTGTTGTATTGACACTAATGGTATGATTCTCCCGTTGCTAGATCTTTACACACAATCCATTGATCAAGTCCCAGCAATTATTTCCTTGCTTCGTGGCAGCCAATATCAACTCATGACGGCTGCTGAATGCTTGGGAGATGCCAGTCCTTACCAGAAAGATCATGGCAACAGCGACAGTGGAGCCGCTGCATTACCTTCTGATACAAACATCAATGCTGCCAGTCTTCCGCAGGCCACTTCTTCAGAACCTTCGGCATCGGCTCAAGCGTCCTCTCCACAGGCCAGCGTTGGTATTGCTGAAGTTACACCTAATGCCCCAGTTGCGTCAGTACACCTACCAACTTCAGCCGCTATAAGTCTATCTTTCACGCCTTTTACTATTGGAGCATCCTGTCTATTATCTTTCCTTCTTTCACTTTCTTCAACTATGCTCTAGGAATTTATCAAGGTGGATTCATCAATCTGATTGCATTATACTTCAACCTAGGAAAAGTCGCAAATAATGTCTTGAGTCACAACTACCCAATTGATTTATCAACAACTCATTGTATGACTTCTTGATTGTTCGATCTCCCAAAAGTTAAAAAAAAAAAAACGTAATAATCATTACGGAAATATTATTTTCACAATTTTTCTACGCCTTCGACGATATGTTATTGTACAATAATTATAAGCTACTCAATTTACATAAAGTTCGAAGCTATTGCGGAACTAGTCTATCGTTGCGATGACTTTCATACGGTGGTGGATCTGTGTCCTCATCATCTTGAAATGGATTAATTGCTGCAACAATATTTTGAGTTTATAACGTACGATACTAGTAACATGAAGAATTAACATTTTGCACATACCTTGTAATGTGTCGCCTGAGTGATCCACGGATTGGTTAGAGCCAGCATTGCCTAATCCAGCAACGCCAGTCAATACATAGATATCAACTCGTTGAACCAAAAGAAAATAAAAATGAAATATACCTCCTGATTGGGCTCGAGATTCACGATATTGTTGTTCCGATAACCTTCGAGCGAACTCTTCGTCTGCTCTTATTTGATCTAGTGCTGAGCTTGTTCTATTCGTTACTGGGCGTGGGGGCCTTGGCGGATTAAAAGATGCTTGGGGAGCTACTGGTACTCGTGGAATCGCGAACGGGTTATTGCTTTGCCGACCGTTAACCACAGTTCCTCTGTTGAGTTCAACATCAATATCTATATTACGTTCGACTGAAATAAAAGTGATGTTATTATATCTTACCCATTCATTGGATCATTATGTTTCGCCATGTTAATCGTCTTCAATTGCTGATAGAGTTCTTTAGCTTTTTGCTTGGCCACTTGAAACGTAAATGTCAGACATGATTCCACTAAGACCATAGCACGGAAACTCACTTACTGTTACTTTGCTCCACTACAGTTTGGTGTATGACCGGTATGTGATCCATGACATCTGGGTAAAACTGTTAGATAGATATTAATAATATTTTTCGTGGTTTGGATGTAATCAATACCTTGCATATTGAATGGATTCGATGACGAATGCGCTGTTCAAATATTAGCGCTGAGATTGAGGTCCGCTGCTAGACATTATATCACTGACTTACAAGAACTAGCGAGCGACTTGTAGCCACTATGATTATTGGTATAAGGTTGTGATGGTTGGCCACCAAATACTGGCGGAGGTGGAACACGAGGGTTAGGCCAGGAAGTATTTGGAGTGGTCAGTGCTGAGTTCGACTGTGAAGTTGAAGCCTCATCTTCCGCTGCAAGTTTTCTTGCAAGTTCAGCATCCTTTCTGATCTGATCGTCCTCTCCGTAAGATGCTCTAAGGCTAGGTGGAGACTTTGAAAGTAGTTAGGATTAGTGAATAAATTTAACATCGGGGCGCAAGTGCTAAACACTGACGTTTGTTTGCCAGTGATTGATTGTTGGCTGTAGAAGATAGCTGTGATGAATGACAAAAATCAGATTTCTTGACAGTTGAACAGGGTAAAATACCTGTACATAATCATCCACGGGCTCTTGAAATGACACTCGCGACCGCTGAGATGCCGGTCGTGCTGTTGAGGTAGCCATATCGTTGGCTCTGTTGTCATTACTGTGAAAGTCGGGATCCGACATCTCCAACAAGCTATCAAAAGCTTTGTCAACATCACCGAGATTACTTTCCAATATTGTTTCTACGATATCATGTGGTATGTTTGGAAATGCGTTTTGTAACGTGCTGATGTCCTTTGACGCCATAAAATGAGTAATAACTGAACAAAAGGTGCCAAGTGAAGAAACTTGCCAAGGCCAATTTTCATAGCAGGATGAAAACTCGGTCACATCCCAAAATGGGCAATGTTTTCCCCTTCCTCATTTCAAAAAGCTATGAAGTTGTATGAAGTTGAACGAGAGTATCCAATGTCTAGTAGTATTCATAGCATTTGAATTGGCACACTACTGATACATGGTCCAAAGATATGCAGCATAAGCTAAAAACTAAATGGCACAAAATAAGGGCCTGATTACCAGATTAATCTCAGACCGGCCCGGCATAAGTAAGAGACTGAGAAAACTGTTTGACACGCAAGCTTGGGAAATTTTTGCTGGCACAAATTTTTTCTTAACCTTTGCTTGCAGGAGTGCCCACAGCATCACCGACCGTCAGAATGCCAGAATTAACCGCTTCATATATTTCTGCAGCGCCAGATCACAACAATTTATCGTGTGCACAACAGATTGAATTTGGCGGTCGCCGTGAAGTCGATCTGAAAACTCTTACTGCGCAATTACTCTCGCTAAAAGCACAAGTGAATGACCACCTTACGAACGTCCTAAATGCAACGCAAACAGGCAACGATCGTAATATAACCATTGGTGACGATGCTGAAGCAGACAACGAAGAGGAAGAAGATCTAGATGAAGAAAGTGGAGACCCTAATGGTGGTCTGGTTAAAACCACAGAGTCAAATGGTCGAGCCAAGCGACCCAAGACCAACTAGAAAACATTTGGAATTCGCCCCTCTTGTTTGTATATAAAGCAAACCCCACACTTCTTTAAAATATAATATTAATATGATCTAAGGTTATGAAATACTTCTAGATTAGGTGATCTACACGTCTATTATGAAGTTTGTAATTTGAGGAAGGTATGCACATGCGCTCAGTTCAAGCATGTAAACATCATCAAAAGCATTTTTGCCGTCATATCCGCCAAACAAAATCAAGCGGCTGTCATAAAGTACAACGGTATGATAGCCGCGAGATAAAGGTATGGTGCCGTATATTTTCCGCGTCTCCCAGTTCATAGTCACTGAAACGCGAATCAATATTACAAACCTTGGAATCGTTTAAACGAAAGTAGTCGAAAAAAGACTTACCTAGATTCAGAAGTAAAACTTCCGAAGAGTATTTACTACCGTCATGTCCTCCTACGACAAATAGATAAGAACCCACTTGTGTGGATGTATGTGAAAGGCGCGGTATGGAACAGTCGAGCTCAACTTGATACCAGTGATTGCTGGCTGTAACGTCATAGCGGGTTATTGTCCGAAAAACTTAAAAGCACTTTTTCAAATGAGAACATCAACTTACGCAAGTCCAAGATATGAACATCGCTGAAACATTCGTGACCATCACTTCCTCCATAGATTATATACTTGTCGCCAACCAGATTACCAGTGTGGTACCCACGAGATCCTGGTAAGGCTCCAGTGGGTTGAATTTCTGACCATTGCAGATGTTTCGGGTCTGATATATCCAGGACATGGACATCGTGTAAGGCGCGTGCTCCATCTCCACCACCAAAGACATAAATTTTGCTTTGCCAGTAGCAAGTTGTATGAGCACGCCTTGGTGTAGGGGCAGTTCCGTGCGTTGGAGGTTTCGTCCAGATTAAAGTTTCTATTTTCGTTTTCGTTAGTTGGTCAATTTCCAATTCAGAATATGCCAGAGTGGATTCCTACCTGCATCTAGTACGTATAATGCATTTGAATAGTTGGGCCCATCGCCGCCACCGAAAACATATATCCATGAGGACTTCTTTCCGGGTATATCCATCTCCCGTTCAACCAAGGTGCTTGAATGAGCTCGGCATGGTGGAGGGCAGTCACCGTATGTACGGGGCTTCGACCATGAGAGCGTATCTAACCAATATAAAGAGTTTGTAAGAATTGCTCTCTACTACAACATTGGAACCGTTACGATTGTTCCACAGTGCAAACCTTACCTAAGTCTAAGATGAAAAGAGTAGAAAAGCAGTTGCGAACATCACAGCCACCGAATATATACATTAATTCTCCAATGATGGTGGCTGTGTGCGCTCGTAGGCATTTGGACGGTCCACGTCCATAGGTTGTCGCTCTAGACCAATACATGCCTGGTGCTGGAGCGGATGGGACATTTGGAGTAGCTATGATATCAGCATTTTCAGCTGGCACAGATGATTTTTTGGGTCTGTGATGTGGAGGTGTAGTTGGCCGAGATATGGAAGACGAATGGGGTTGTCTGTTATAGTTGGTTGGAGAACTTGAGAATACTGTGGGAAGAGACATAAAGTGATGAGCCCAAAAACTGAGCGGACCGCAACATATAAAACATGACAGCGACAGCAACGTGAAGGTTTCATACGAAACTTATGCCCGACTTACCTCTTTGAGAACCTGGCATATTGTCTCCTGTCTGGCGGATCTTACCAGAAGAGGTGGTACTAACACCATCATTCTGGGAATCATAGCTCGTGTGAGGCGTAAAGTTGTAGGTATCGGGATCGGATGGTGGTAAAGTGGGAGATTGCGGTTCACTGAAAATGACAGAATGTCAAAGTCAGATTATTTCCAGTAAAAGTCTGAAGTTGATCTCACTGTATCAAATACCTCATTGTTCCTTGCAAGTCCTGACTGAAGCCATTTTGATCCATTTGAGTAGGGAATGGTAGGGGACCAAAAGAAAAGAAAGGAAACAAAGGCAGTAAAGCTCTTCAACAACGGATGAAATTTTTAATTTTGATCGGCATAAGAAATTTTGTATTACTTGGCCGGATTGGATTACATGCGTTAATTAATATAAAAAGGAAACGGTAATGCTTTATCGCTTTTTCGTCTTGACAAGCAAATCTGTTACAGGCTTGTCTGCTTCAGCATGTTTATAAATGTAACCGACCAACCGCAACGCTTCAGCTCGCTTGCGTCTAATGTTTTGTGGAATGCTCTTGTCAAGCAATACCATGTCACAGACCTGACGCAGAGTTTGTTCGACGTCAAACTTGGAGGACTGCCAAATTGCAGCATACATCTTGTTGGTGGCGTCTTCTTCAAGCTTGAGTTGTTCCGCCTGATCCAAACCTTGTGCCTCGGCCTTTTGGATAAGTTCTACAGTGGACTGGACAGCCATAGCACTCTTCAGGGTAGACCACAGCTCTCCCATGATATGCTTCTTTTCCTTGAGGCTTTGAAATACGCGAGGAAGTTCGCCTCCTTTCATACCGAGATACTGTTTGCTCTTGCTGGAGTAGACCAAACCGATAGAATGTAGTAATTCTAAGCCGTAGCTTTCTTGTTTTAGCTTTTCAGCTTCAACTTTTACCTGCTCCTCAAAAGCTGCAGCAGATTGTTCGTCGTTTGTCTGACCATCGGTATACAATGACAACTTGTGAAGTAAGTTTTCTCCCAGCTTCTTGACTCTTTCTCGTTGCTGTTCCTGCATTTTTTCCATCTGTTCTTTGCTTGGTCCAGCATATTTCTTCTTCTTCTTATCATCCCCAGCCGCCTCTTCTTCTTCTTCTTGCATCTCAGATTCTTGCGCTTCGGCGAACATGCTACCCATCGTAAGGTCGCCAATGATTCCTAAACTCGCATATTGATTTTGTCACTTTCTGAGGGTCATTCGTTATCAATAGAAGAAACTCATCTATACCTCTGAATGCATCTCCTCCAAACATTTGTTGAAAGTATTCTTGTGGATCTGCGAAGCCGCCTTCCGGTGCTAGGTCATTGTCTTTACCATATTTGTTGTAAGCAGCTCTTAATTGAGGGTCGCTTAAAACTTGATAAGCTTCACCAATGTCTTTGAACTTTTCAACAGTGAATTAACGTGAAGTCTGAAATTGCGGTTAAATTATTGTTCTCATACCTTCTCCTCTGCACCAGGCTCCTTGTTTTTGTCGGGATGGTATTTCTAAATTTCCATTTTAAATAGATAAGATATCCGCATGATATCCGAGAATCAGTACACTCTCTACAATAATATATTGGTGCGTTTGAAAGGAGGTTGAAGTACGTACAATTGCCAAAATTCTAAGTAGATTTGTAGTTGTAAGTTTAAGCTCACGAAATGCCAGTGCCAAGACTACCTCTTACCTATAAGCCTTTTTGATTTTAGCGGCATCTGCAGTTGGCTCCACGTTCAAGAGGTCGTAGTAGCTAGTATCTGCTGGCTTTTCGTCGGTGCCAAATGCTGGCATCTTTAAAAAACAATGTTAAGAAAGATGATAGCTGAAACTGCGAACTGGAAACGTCTGGAAGTTGATACCTCTGTCCCCCCAAAAATTTAATTTAATTTTATCATGGAAAAAGATTTCCTAAAGTGGAGTTGACGTTGCTTTCTTTATCCTCAAGCGTCGCAAAATGTTGTTTTGCTATGTGTCCTCGTTTCAATCCAGCCAATAGTCTCATAACAATCAAATTGAAAAGACAGTAATAAGATGGTGAATTTTATATTTTCAATCAAATTTGCCACTATATAATTAATTCTTCTGAGCAAATTATTGCATCCAACAGCAGATGCCCTGAATTTTGCTTTAGTATAATGGGCGAAAACAAATCAACCGACAAAAGGATATACAACTCAAAAAGCAATCATCCACGTTGAAGCTTCTTAAATTTCTGCTATGAAGGTCTGACCTAGTAAAAAATGTACGTGTACGCGAAAGTTAAGCCTGAAAATTTGTAAAGTCCATCGGACCTCCAAACATGAGCCTCGAGATGCTGTGAACATTTCTTCTTAATTTATACGAATATTCAAGAAAAAATTGTTCCAATGCTATAAATATGTGTGATATTTCATCAAACACTCCCGGATGAGGACCGCCGAAACTTGGTAGAGCAATACCCTCCAATTCAAGGACTGAAGTATACAACTCCAAACACTGTGCCAGAGGCCCTCAAGAAATTTAACAAAAGTCAATCGAAGGAAGTTAGTACCCTTCGAAACGTTCAATACAAGGCATCTACTATTGTACGCCCCTTCGATGTCCTCTGTCATGAGCTCTAACCGTTTATTCCTGATGATCAAACTGACAGAATCTATGCTATTCTGAACGATGTTCGTAGCTTATTCTACGCTTATGTGGCTCCACTAATGCTTCTATCAGTCCCATGGAACCAGTTTCAGAATCGTTACCTCAATCCATCATGGAATTTAATTCATTCTTGTCTCAGGAAGAAACAGATGGAGAGAATTCCTCAGGCAACAATTATGGTACCCTATTGGCAAACCGCAATTTGGTATCTAGTCCTACGACAGATGTCGACACAAGAACCAATGCTGATGAATCCCCAACAGAAGACACAAGTCACTGTTCCTTTCGCAGTATTACCATGGACAACAAGCTCTGGAAACTATCCGCTTGGCGAATATCCGGAACCGGTTTCAGTTGCAGGGTCACTCCCAGCATATGACCAACACACTGTCTAAAGCAATAGAGGATCAAACTGGACCAAAAACACCGTACAGACTAGTACAATATCTGTTTATACAGTGTACCTCACGCCATCAGGTAGACCCTAATCGTATCTCCATGACTGCACTAACAATTTACTGGGAGATGCTCTCCGTGCGGGATACAGCATCAGCACCGTGCACGTTTTCAAGAGTGCTGTCTCTCTTTTCCACATGGATCAAGGAAAATCAAGGAATTAGCGGACATGAAGGCATTATTCAAATACTCTCGCAAATCAGCCCCTCCACGTCCTATGTCAAAACCAGTGGTGGATATTACACCTTCTCTACGTTTTGTTGCACAAATAAGGTCATCAACTGAGACGTCGCTAGCGGATCTTAACCAGAAGACGGATTTCTTGCTAGCGATGGCTGCTTTCTTGCGCCCCTCAGATCTGGAACGCATCTCTCTTCCAAATTCCAAGCTCATCAACCAAGGAGACTTACAGTTGACTATAGTGGCACCAAAAGAGCTCCGTGCAGGTCGACGTATAACGAAGACCTTTGTCGTTCGCAAGAATACTGACTTTAAGCAGCTTTGCCCTGTACGTGCTTTTATCTCATCAAAGCACCATCCAAAGGCTACTGGGAGACCACATCTCAAGCTGCTAGTCAACAGTAAGGATCCTTCCAAAACACTGCGCACGACCACGATATCTAACTGGTTACATCGGATTGTGTCCAAATCCACATCGCAAAAACCCGTCCCCTCGGTTCTGCTCCCTTGCGTCTGATTTGGTACTTGCTAAAGGAGTCCCTCTATCTGACGTTGTAACCATGGGTAACTGGTCTTCACATGCTGTATTTGAAAGCTTCTACCATCGAAAACGTCTCCAACGGCAGAATATCACCAATTTTTTCCTTCGGCTGTAGATGGCTCCAAAGCTGTACGCTGAAGCAACATCTGTAGGCTCATGTTTGGAAGTCCGATGGACTTTACAAATCTTCTAGAGAATTTTCAATTCGACATGTGGCAGGAAACGTAATTTTCCTAGTGAAGCCTTTTCGCCATCTCGACAAGTCGGACGAATTGTTATTTGTTGACGTGCTCAATTTAGAGTGTATTTAATGAGAAGCGGTTTTGTGAATTAACAGCAGGGAATCTTTCTCTTTAAGTTGGCTACTTATGAAGGCTATTGAAGACAAAGACGTATTTCGAACTTTTGTAGTTTATCGTGAATACACCCCTTGACTACGTTTTTATTGGTAAATCTCACATCACTGTGACACGACAGAAAATTATGGTTTAGTCCTTCGGACTGAACAAACATGAGCCATGAGATCTCCCACCCACCCATACCTTCTCACGGCTCAAGAAGGATCAAACAGTATAATTATCCATCCCTATATCACATATACTTATAGCATTGAAATCAATTTTGTTATGAATATTCGTATATTATTGTACGAGGTCCAATTTACTGGTTCAAGAAAGTCTTCTGTGGTTTAACGCACCGTCAAATAATCAAAATGTCTCCTGTAGTTTTAAGAATGGGCTTTTCAAAAACTGAATCGACGCAAATGTGAGGTGCTTGAGCAAGCGAACTAAAGACCCAAATCGGCATTACATTGGGTTGTTTTATTTTAGGTCTTACCAAGAAAAAATTGACCTTTTGCAGCAAGTTAAGGCTAAACGAACTGGTAAGCAAAATGGTAAATGCAATTGATATAAGTAGGATGGCTGAAATTGCCGATGCTAGAGGTGCAGAGGACTTTTTTGCTAGCGAAGATAGTTATTGATTTACTGGACAATTACTTGCTACAAATGGTGGGTTACGTTTCTTATAGCTAAGCCCAGGTGAGAAATTGGTTTCGCTAAACTACATCGCCAACTTTTGATTTCTACTTATAAATGTTTGTATAATTCGTCTAAGCTACTCATCTAATTTTAAAAAACCAAAAATAGATGCGACTTTTGAGTCCTGGCCTTAACTCAATGTCTACCGGTATTGGTTAAAGACAAACGGAGAGTATGATGACAGCACTTAAGTCAGCCTGAGCAAGAGTGATCAAGTATTTCAAAACCCTGACAAACATTGCTGCATAGGAAGTTATGTTTCACTACGGTATTTGATCCTATTATGTTTTCTTCCGTCTTGTATATTTTCGTACTTCCATAAATAAATAAACATTGACAAGTATCGACTGGCAAAGCTACGTTAAATAAACATTTATCACAGAAAGACAGGATGCATTCTTCTCTACGCTCATATATTTCCTGCACTAACTCTAACACATTGATGACATAAAAAGGGGAGATAGAAAGAAGGGGAAAAAAGTACATGCCGTTGAAAAAATAAGGGAATCAAACAGACTGAAAAATAAAAGGAAGCAAGTAACACTAATGAACAGCCTCTTCTTCTGATTTGATATTGTCCTGAAATGGGGAAAGTTTTGAATTGAAAAAAAGTATGATTTTCACTAATTGGTGAATGTCGCTTGATGGTAAGCCATATTTAAGTGCATCAACTGGCGATCTATCGAGTTTACTGGAGTTACTGTTGCGCGCACTGAACGCCGGGACCATGTTGACCTCCTTCTTCGTCATCATCCTCAAATCCAGCGCTATCCATTCTTGCGCTCTGATATTCATCGACGTTGGCAAGGACAACTTCTTCAACTTGCTTTCCTTGGACATCGGGAAGAGGTTGGCGGGGAGGCAAGATGTTCTCCAACTGTTTGATTTTTTCGGCATCGGTCCAGTTTGGTTGAGGGAAATCGACATCAAATCGGATATAAAGATTGCCAGTGTTATGGTGGCGGTAAGTAGGCATACCTTCATTGGGAATCATCTTCATTTGACCTATTAAAATCATATGAGCATTTAAATTAAGTGAATCATTAACAAAAGGTTTGAATACAGCGTGCGAGCGACTTACCATTCTTAATGGTTTCACCAGGAAGAATATTGACGACTAGAATACGGCCGTCCAGGTGAGTGATAGCAAATTGTCCACCAGCAAGGGCAGTAAGCAAGTCGATCTTGGCATTGTACAAAAGGTCATCGCCCTTGCGTTCAAATCTTTCATGGGGCTTTTCCTCCACTATAAGGATGTTTAGTTAGCTTATTGTCATATCTGTCATAACGTCTTGTATTGGCTGTAAAGCACTTACAAACTATGATGATATCTCCTGGGATGATATCGGGCAATTGGTCTCCTTCACCAGCAAAAGTGATCTTCTGACCATTCTTCATACCCTTGTCAATACTGGATACGGAATAGAATGTAATATGATGAATTAGTGGCCATGCTTAACAAGTTTTTTTACTTTGTTCAACAAAGGGTACTTACAAGACTTCAAGAACCTTGCGCTCAGAAATGATCTTTTTACCATGGCAAGAAGTGCAACGGTCCTTCTCGTTGATAATTTGGCCTTCACCACGGCATTCGTGGCAAGGTTGCTGGATTTGTTGTACCATAGGACCCATTTGACGAAGACTGACCTTGACACCTTGACCATTGCAGTTTCGGCAAGTCTGAACAGCACCTTCTTTTCCTCCACGGCCATTACACTTGGAGCAAAGGACATGCTTTTGGAGTGCAAGCTTGGTGGTCTTGCCCATATAGAAATCTTCGAGGCTGACCTTGAGGCTGTGTGCAATATCTTTGCCACGACGGGGTCCAGAGGGCTGTCCGCGACGGCCACCGCCGCCGAACATACCGCCACCAAAAAGCTGAGAAAACAAATCTTCGGCATCCATACCACCACCCATGCCACCTTGACCGTTCAGACCATCTTCACCAAACTGATCATATATGCCACGCTTCTGAGAGTCAGAAAGAACTTCATAAGCATGAGAGATTTCCTTGAACTGGTCACCGGCTTCAGGGTTCTGTGAGCATGGTTAGTAATCGATTAGTGGCTGGAATATTAATCACCAATTCAGGTACAAATGGTTAATTGCACTACGTACTTTATCTGGATGATACTTCAAAGCCAATTTGCGGTAGGCCTTCTTGAGTTCAGCATCTGTAGCGTCAGGAGAAACACCGAGGACTTCGTAAAGCTTCGTTTCGCGAACCATTAGGAATCAGTTATCAGGTAGAGATCTGTTAGGAAAGAAATGGAAGCTTTTGAAATTTGCGCAGGATGCAGAGGCTTGGCTATATCACGTGATGTTTATAGAGTGTATTTCATTGGTCGGCGGTGTTGATTTGAAAGTCACAGCTTCGTCTTCCGTCTCCTCACCTACCTTTCCTTCCCACTTTCACCACAATATGGATAAGCTACGCGAGGTAAAAAAAGTTCCTTGGATACAACTTAAAAATAAATGGAAAGCTTATATATCTAGTAGAAAATCAACAGCTATCGCGATCTTGCCGATCAGGCCAACGCTCGCGCAGAGTCTTTGGACCAGCAACTGAAAGCTTTGCAAGATTTGAACTCTCAACAGGAGCGAGAGATATACTCGCTGAACAATAGAAACAAGCAACTAGAGGAAAACTTAGAAAAAGCACAGGACGAAGTTGAGCGTTTGAAACAAGGCGAGCATAAGGAAGACGACATTCGCAAGGAATATGAATCGGCGCAGCGGAAAATATCCTTGTTAGAGGCAGAATTAGAGAATTCTGACAAGGCATTACGTGAAACGACTCAAAAGTAAGTAGACAACCACCAGTTGATATATTATGTGGAAGTTCGTCTATCAAATCATTGAACACCGATCTCAGTTTCAGAGAAGCGGATGTCAAAGCAGAACACTTTGAAAGGAAGCGTCATAATCTTGAGGCCGAGATACAGGCACAGGAAAAGAAATATGAGGACTTGCAAGTAAAATACCAAGATCTGGCTCACCAGCTTGAGGAATTCAGTTCTCAGTTGGACCAAATTTAAAAATCAACTTTGTTATAATATCTCAGCAACTCTAGAATACCATGTCACTTTCCACAGCTCTGTATATAGGAAGGGGAATGCCAACGCACAAACGTAACTGATATCTCTACCTGGCCATTTCGGGAGGGAGTCGATAGTAGTGAACTCCTTTGCCTTTTTCTATATCTATAACCAAGTTTTGACTTAATAATACCGTTGTGCGGATCCGTTTAATTTTGTTTCGGTTTGTATTTACAAAAAGGATTTGATCGTCAATGAAATCGGTCTCAGGGTGTTGCTGATGGCTCTCATACTGAATTCTAATTAAGGTGTTTCTAAAAGTATGCAAAACGCCTAAGCTTCAATTTCATACCAGCGTGATTGAAGACTCGGCTGTCATAATTCCTATCATTATTCCCTAAACGGAAAATTTGACGCAGACGTTATTCTCAATTCAAATATTTACAACCGATATGTCCACTTCACTCTATGAGAGTACGTAAAAACCATTTAGTAGTTCTTGATGATGCGTTGTCACTTCACTGAAAGAGCAGTCGCATCGCACTTACAAAATTGAAGCAGGCGCTGCGGCAAGGTACTTAGAAGTTGAGCAACATCAGTTGACGAATGTCAAGTACTAATTAATACTACAAATGGAAAAATCTCCTAAAAGCATTCAACGTGATTCCTTCATAACATGCGATATAATGAAGTCCATCTTAACGAAGCTTGCAGCTGAAGATAATTCAATGAGTTCGATTTATAACGATCTACTTTTGGAAGAGTCGGAAGAGAACGAGTTGGTAAGATTCGCCGAAATGAGAGAGAATTTGTCTATTAAGCAGCTCATATGTTGAATAGTTTATATCAGACGACTATTTTCATCTTGAAGGAATGCTTCTCTGCTCGCTACAACAGGATGAGAGGCCAATTTGCTTAGGAGCACTTTCTCGACCGTATTTTCGAGCATTGGTTGAAAACATGAACATATGCTATGGCTTAAAAGGGAAAATACCGGACGAAATGCAAACATCCCCCTTTGAAACTTTGAGTATTATTAACTCTCATCGGTAAGGCTACTTTACTGACAGCCAATTTTTCGCACGTCATCATGTTAATGAACTTGCTATATGTCCAGAATATATGAGCTTGAAGAGCGGCTGAAGAAAATGTTTTCAAAGATCGACAGGCTGCCTGAAAATGAAAATGAAGTTTTTCTGCAATTTTTCCGAGATGTAAGTCCCTACTTTGTCACTTTAAGGATGTCTTCATATCTTTCTAACCAAGTTTCAGTTCGTGATTCCCAACGACATTCGAACTTTGTTATCGCTAAGGACAACGGAGGGAAGCAATACACTCAAAGTAATGCCACCTTCCTTACAGCAGTGTATGGTGTCTTTTACGCAGTTGCACCAACTCGCAGTCTCAAGCGTCAGGCGAGGAGTAAAGCCCTCTGTTTTAACTGTCGGAGGGAAAGCCTTCAGCAAACACGTACACCGTGACCTAACAGCTGAATTTTGGGGTGTTTGCAAAGGCAGTAAGTACCTAATCTTTCATTGGTGGCATACACTGTGAAGTAATCCCATCTCGCGATAGCCGAAAAAATGAAAAATGAGGCCGCAAATACGGTATTGTCAAAGATCTTGCAAAGATCAGTCTGGAGAAATCTCCATGAACTTCCAGTAGGTTCTTGATAATATGGATTGAATTTCGAAACGAGCACTTACCATGAGAAAATGTAGCACGGAATTTTAGCCTATGAAGTTAGAAACAGGGAAGGATATGGTGCCAGATGGACGGCAAAATTGAAGGATCGAGACGATCGCCCTATATCTTGGATGTTTCGTGGCTTCTTAGAGCCTCCTATGAAAGATGGTCACTCTGTTGGATGGATACATTGATATTTTGTTACTTGCGTGTACGATATCACCATTGGGGCAAAAGGAAAGAAGATTTATTGACATCAAAAGTTCTTAAAGCATGCCGGAATCAGGAGATGAAACATGCTTCGGATGATACCATGTATAACATTCATAAAGAGGTAGCATTACAATCAATATCAAACCGAAACAGCAGCTGTGGGTCCGAGCATATCCTAATAGATGCTATAATTATTCTACGTTTGAGTATTGAGGAGAAAAAAATTTCGCCCGCCAAAAAACCCCGACACTCGTCCATAAATGGGAATTTTGGTTTGAAATTTTTTTGAAATTCCCGCAATACTCAAACAGCCTACAGCACCTTAACCAATGCATCTTTTTACATTCTGTTAACGATATTAGACTTTTTCATCATTTAAATACGTCTAAGAGCAGTTTCAGTACCACTGCTACAGTAGTTTTTGCAGAATAGTATGCATTTTTATGGCACCTCAGACCGTGAAATACAAAACTCCGCTAGAATCCCTCAATGCTAAGAACTGCCTACAGCACCATAGTCAGTGCATCTTTTTGCAGTCTTTTGTTAATATCATATTCATTGATTACTCAATTATGTTTAAGCACGGTTTCAGTAATATAGCTTTATTATTAGACGCAAAATAGGATGAGTTATCAAGACACCTCCGATTTTGAGCACCAAAAATGGAAGAAAATCGGCTGAAATTCCCGCAATACTCAAAGCAGCCTACAGCCTTAGCCACTACATTTCTTATATATTTGTTAATGATATCACATTTTTTGATTATTTAGCTACATTTGAGCGCAGTTTGAGCATCTCAGCTTTCTTAGTGAACGCAGAATGGGATGTTTTTGCAGGGCACCTCCGATTTCGAAAACCATACATGGGAATGAAATTTTTGCTAAAAAAAATTCAAGCTCTGTTGCTGTGAAGTCACCTGACCTGACTCCACCCGTGCCTAAACCATCCAACGCTCTAAGCCGCCAACTGTGATCTGTATATATGCCCGATTATATCAGAGTATAAAACTGACTGACTTTTCTGCTGTTGTCGAATTCCTCTGACCACAACCTCAAACGTGGAAGCAGAATGTGATTCCTTTCCATCGCCCCATCTGGTAAGTTCCCCAGGTCATGATCAATCTATGTCATCACTGGAACGCGACCACGTCCGATAGAAACGGCAGAGGAAGCCCGGTACGGTCAGCATCCAGCGAATCTCGTTAGTAGCATCTCGAAGGTGCACAACATCTGTACCGATGGTAGCGATGTCATTCAAATGACTCGAGGATTCGATTCTCTGCCACTCTCTACCTTTTAACTGTTGTTTTTCTAATAGAGGCTGAGAGTGATTCTGTAGTGTGTAGCAACAACGGTGGATAATGCAGAGGACAGCATGGAAAGTTGGCATGCCTCGGATGTAGGGAGCTGCTTCAGACTCGGATGCAAACACAGGCGCATGGACTGGTTTACTACAGTCTAGTTATCAGTAAGAGGGCAGTCCTTATGCTTATAGTTTACACTGTTAACCACAGTCAGTTTTTAATAAACACCAAGTGCTCATGCTAGTACTTACATTGTTAACAACAGTCTAGTTTTTTTAATTGCTAAGTGCTCATGCTCGTAGTTCGCACAGTCAACCACAGTTTTTTACAAGCGCTAAGTGCTGATGCTCGTAGCTCACACAGTCAACCGCAGTTTTTTTCTTAGCGCCAGTGCATGAGCTTTTAGCTTACACGGTTAAACACAGTTTTTCTTATCAATAATCAGTGATTATGTATATAGCTCATGCTGTCAATCACAGTTGTTTTGTAAGCGCTCAGTGCTTATGCTTACCGCTTAACTTTATCTAAATCGATGCGTATGCTATAAGCGCTCGTATTAGATTATAACAAACCGCTATTGATGGAAATAAAACGATAGTAAAATATGTCATAGTAAAATGAGACGATATCAAGATAAAATTGCAGAGGAAAAAAAAAATAACAAAAGCAAACCGCTAGTAAATATGAGAAGATGGTAAAATAAACAGCACTGGAACAAAATGATATTGAAATATACGGAGGCAAAATGAACAGATGATAAGATTAATTGTATTTCGATAATCGATGGGAAAACAAACCACAATGAAATGAAAAGATAAAAAGATATATAGTAGTAGAACAAAAGAATGGTTAAAGAAACCGCTAGCAAAATGAGAAGACAATGTGATAAATGATAGACACGTAATAAGGAATGATGGATGAAGGATGATGAAAAATCAATAAGAACGGGAGAAGAAGGATAAGAATTGAAGGTTGATTGAGATAGATGAGGAATAAGGATAAGTGATGAATGGTGATGAAAGATGAAAAAGAAATGAGCAGTAAGTAATGAGGAATAAGATATGACAGATGATGGACGAGGAATATGAATAATGATGAAAAGGGTTGAGGGATAAGAAAAGATAATAAGGTATTAGTAATAGATGACAGATGAAATGTTAAAGTCGAGGCATAATAGTTCAGATTTGAAGGATAATGAATAAAAGATAAAGGTTAGAAAAAAAATTAAAGAATAAGGGATGAGGGTTAAGGATGGCATATGAAGTTTTGATGAATATGGGTTGAGGGTTATAGCTCAACAAATAAAAGTAATGGCAGATGAGATTTGAGGAATATTGAACGATGGAATAAAAAATACAGAGCGATGGACAAGGTATTCGGAAAAGGAATGGTAATGATGAATAATGACACGTGACAGGTATTGAAAGTTCAGAAATGAAAAACAAGGAATTATGCATGGTTGAAGATAAGTGATGAATGATGGATGAACATTAAGGACATTTGATGATGAACGATATATGATAGATGAGGGTGATGTAACAAGTGATAAGGGATGAGGATAGTGAGTTAAGAAAAGGAAGTAATAGATTCGGATTAAGAATGAGGCATACAGTTAAGATTTGAAGGATAATGTTAAAGGTTAAGGAACAAGAAATAATGATGAAATTTGGGGATATCGGTTCAGAATTGAGAGTTGAGAAACAAGTGTTAAGGATACAGCATACAGGGGTTAAGAATGAGATGTCAGAATTGGGGATTGAGAAATAAGGAATAAGCAATGATGGATAACAGTTCAAAAATTAGGAATACGGATGAACGATGAAAAATAAGGAAAGATAAATATGGAACATTGTTGAAAAAGAGGGAAGATGGATATAGATGCCGGAAATAGATAAAAAGTAATGGATAAAAGTCGGAAGCGGGAGATAAGTGAAGTTGCATACAAACAGAGGAACAAGGATGAGAGTTGAGTGATGATAGAGGAAGAATAAGAATAATGATATGAGATGATGATTCAGAAAAAAGTGATCAGAATGATACATAAGGCACATATATAATAAATGAGAACAAAGAAACGAGGTTTGCAATATGAGACAAGCAAGATAAGTTAAGTGATGAAGTATAATGAACAAAAGTTTAGGGAAAAGATCGATGAACGATGAAGGAAAAATTAGGGATACAAAACGAAAAAGAAGAGATAATGAATAAGCAACGATGAATTAGGGATGGGGAATGGTGAACAAGAGTTTCGGGACAAAAAACGACAATAAAAAGATTAGGAATACAAGATGGTGTACAAGAGGTTAAGAACAAAAAACGATGATTGAGAGATTAAAATACGAGATGATATACAAGGGGTTAGGGAAAAAAAAGATAATTGAGAGATTAAAATACGACATGATATACAAGGGGGTAGGGACAAAAAAAGATGATTGAGAGATTAAAATACGACATGATATACAAGGGGTTAGGGACAAAAAAGATGATAGAGAGATTAAAATACAAGACGACAATAAGGAATTAGGGGCAAAAAAACAAAATTTAAAAAATTAAGAACACGAAACAGTAATATATATATATATAAAAAAACAATTTAAATACAATAATAAAACACAAGAGTTTTTTTAAAAATTTACACAATGCAGGATAAAAATTACAATAAAGTAACAAATAAAAATAAAACAAAAAAATACAGACAAAAAAAAAAAAAAAAAATAAAATTTAGGGTTTAGGACATAGAATTTAGGGTTTAGAATTTAGGGTTTAGGATTTAGGGTTTAGGGTTTAGGGTTTAGGGTTTAGGGTTTAGGGTTTAGGGTTTAGGGTTTAGGGTTTAGGGTTTAGGGTTTAGGGTTTAGGGTTTAGGGTTTAGGGTTT